>BPLQ01000920.1:678402-713906 GCA_021605075.1 Caerostris darwini | reverse complement strand
CAGCAACCTCATGGACTAAATTAAAGTGTCTAGCCTCTTTATTTACTCTCTTCTTCTTTAAATTTTTGCGGTGTGTGAGAGTGACTTATTATCGATTGCTGTCTTGTTCTATGTTTGCTTTGTTCTGCTTGTTCCTTCTTTGTGTGTGTTCCTTATTGTCATCATTGTTGAATAAAGATGTCGAGTGCCTGAACGCGAAGCGTTCATCTACTCAATGGTATGTGAAGGCAGTAGGAAAGAAAAGTCATGATAAATAGATAATAGTAATCATATGATTTGAGAGGGAAAAAAAAGAAAAAAGTAAGGAAAATGTAAATCATCGTGATGGAAACATAACAAGAAATTTATGATCAGTAAATATGCGTTGAAGTAAAATATCTAAAAAGCGATAAGTGAGCAGGAAATTATGGTGGTTTGAGGTTTCGATTCCATTTAGAAGTAGAGAAAGGATACTTGTATTTTCCATTCAATTGCGTAAATATAGTTTGTGCTTTGATGAGAGGGTTTTCGTGAGTAGCAATGGTATTGAAGAAATTTCTAGAAAGTTTAGTAATATAGTTGTCAATAGAATCAATTTTTAAATCTTGATGAATTGTAGAGTTGCGGACAAACCAGGGTGCACCAGTGATAATACGAAGAAGTTTGTTTTGAATGATTTGTACAGATTTCTTGTTAGATTGTGCAACTAGACCCCAGATTGGGGCAGCATAGGTAAGGATAGGCCTAAGAACTTGTTTGTAGAGAAGAAGTTTGTTTGACAAAGTTAATTTAGAAAATTTATTAATGAGTGGTAGAGTGAGATAAAATTTTTTCCAACATTTTTCTTTGATTTTTTGAATATGAGCTCGAAACGTAAGTTTATTGTCTATAATTAAGCCAAGATATTTAATATTAGTTTCCCATTCAATTTGTTGATCAAAAAGGGAGAGATTAATATATGGTTGTCTGGCGTGTCCTTTTCGGAAAATGATAGCTTGAGATTTAGAGACATTAATTGCGATGAGCCATTTAGTTAGCCAATCCTCTAGGATATTCAGAAAATTTTGAAGAGTATTGATGACATAAAGAATAGAAGCACCTTGGGCAAGAGCAGCAGAATCGTCAGCAAATAGGCAAGTGGAAATGTTAGTGCACTGAGGAAAGTCGTAGGTAAAGATATTGTAGAGAATAGGACTTAGCACGCTTCCTTGAGCACAAATACCAGCACAAATACGTACCAGCACAAATACGACCGATTTTGGAGAATTCATTATGAAGTCGAACTTGAAAGGTTCTATTTTTAAGATAATTTGTAATGATAAGTGTGATCCAAGTTGGAAATTGAAGTTTGATCATTTTGTAGATCAGTCCATTGTGCCACAATCGATCGAAAGCTTTTTTGACATCTAGAAAGACACCTCCTGTAAAAAATTTATAGTTATATCCTTCTGTGATGATATTGGTGACACGTAGAAGTTGATGACAAGTTGAGTGATGTTGACGGAATCCAAATTGTTCTGCTGGAATTATAGAATTTTTATCGCAAAAAGAAGTAATATGTTTCACTAAGAGTTTTTCGTAAAGTTTTCCTACACAGCTAAGGAGACTGATGGGCCGATAATTTTGAGGAAATTTCTTATCTTGGCCAGGTTTAGGGAACATGATGATATTTGCTTTTTTCCAGATAGGAGGGAAGTAGTGATATTTAGTACAGCTGTTGTAGATTTTTGCAAGATGAGTAATGGCATTAAGGGGCAGACACATTAAGGCTTTATTTGGAATGTTATCAGGTCCAGAAGATTTCCGAATGTTGAGATTCTTGATTAAGTTAATTATGTCAGATGGAGAAAAAAAAATATTGTTATGATAATTTTGATGATCGGCTAGAAAGGAAGTTACTGTATCTTCAACATGCTCAATTTGTGAGTAATTGCAAGGTTCAGTGTTTTCTTGAAAGGAGAGTTCAAGGTTTTCAGCAAAAGAGTTCGCTTTATCAGAAGAAGAGAATATAAGACCTGAGGATCCAACCAGTGGAGGAATTTTGGGATATTTTTTGGTAAAATGTTTGTTAATTTTGAAGAGAGAATTATCTTCTGGATTTAAGCCTAATAAAAATTCATTCCATCTGTCAATTTTTAATTTGTGAATCATTTGCTTTATTTCTTTTTGAAGCTTGTTGACGGATTGCTTGAACGGAGGAAACCTGGTATCTTGCTATAATTTTCGAATTCTATTTTTTTCCGCAATTTTAGAGGTGATTTCAGTCGGAAGTTTTTGGTGTGGTGTACTGAGTTCTTTAGATTTGCTAGCAAGGTTGATAGCAGAAGTAACAGCATAGTTAAATTTATCAATTATTTTGTCAATATCTTGAATATTGGAGATGACTGGATTACCAGGAATGCTTTGAGAGAGAATTTTAGTAAAAATATTCCAATTGGTAGTTGTGATTATGCTGTTGAGGAAGGGCGTAAATGAATTATGAGAGACTTCAACTATCACAGGGTTATGATCACTGGAAAGATCGTTGATAGAAGAAGCAGGTCCGGCGTTTAAATTTTTAAGAAGTGCGATGTCAAGAGTACTATTGCAAGGATTGTGAAGGCAGAAATATGTGGGATCATTAGGAGCATTAACATTGAATGCATTAAGATTTGTCCAATCGAAGAGAATAGAACCATTTATGTCGGTGCGTCCATTATTCCATGCAGGATGCTTGGAATTGAAGTCACCAAGTAGAAGTACTTGTTGATTGGAGTTCGCTATTGTATCAAGTTCTTGTGTGAGGAATCTACCAATTGGAGGGCGATAAATGCTAGCAACAGTAATTTTTAGGTTATTCTTGAGATTAATAACGATAGCAGAGTTTTCAAAGCTGGTTGTAGTAAAATGAATTTGATGATGATTAATATTTTTATGAATGCAGATAGCCGTGCCTCCTCCTCTGTGGGTAAGACGATCGGAGCGATATATTATATAATTTGGAATTTTGAAGGAATCGCCTGGCCGAAGATGTGTTTCTTGGAGAGCAATTACATGAGGTTTATTTTCAGATATAAAATTTTGTAATTCATTAATTTTTCCTTTCAGACTATTGGAGTTCCAAGTCACGCATAAGATAGAATTATTGGTCGATCTATTGAATGTTATTGACTGGTTGATTTTGAAGAGCAGTTATTAAAACAGAAAGATTTGAAAGTACCCCGACTAATTGTTGCAGAATGAGTGGAATTGGAGGCGTTTCCGTGGAAGCTTGCAGAGTATTGGAAGAAGTAGTATGGTGAGAGGTCTGGGTAGGAAGAGTTGGAAAGTCATCTGAAGAAGGAGGAAGAGTTGGAGAAGCTTTCTGATCTGCGGGAAGAGACAATTGGTTGGAGTTCTCAGGCTTCATTTGTTGTGCTTGTTTTTTAAGTCTCCCCGTCCAAGCGTTGACCTTCGGGGGAGGAGCAGGAGTGAAATTAGCAGGGTTTTTAGGACAACCCGAGAAATTTGCAGTATGCTCTCCAGAGCAAAGGGCGCATTTGGGAGCTTCATCTGGCCTTTTGGTGCATTCTTTGGTGGCATGAGGTCCAGCACATTTGAGGTATCGAGGGTCTCTCGTACAGAATTTGCTATGATGATAGAATTCTTGACATTTATAGCATTGGCTGGGTCCTGATTTTCTTCTGAGTGGTTCAACTTTGACCCTAAAGTAATATAAGTATAAAGGTCGAAAATTCTTTTGTTTTGTTCATTTTTTGGTAGAACTATTAGGTACAGAAGTAGATTGCCGGTACCAGCACGATTACGAAGTGGAGTTATGAATTCAGGATGAAAGTTGTGAATTTGGAGTTCCTGCATGATGACATCAATTGGGAGATCTGAAGGCAGTCCGCGAATTACAACTTTAAGTTGCTTATCTTGGGGCAATTCAAATGTATGACTTTTAAGTTTCAGGTGATCAATTTGCTTCCGTATGGATCTGTAGTCATCAGGTGTTGTTGGAAAAACTTTTAATTTGCCTCCAGAAAGGCGTCCTTCAATCTTTGAATTTGTAATCTGGTTGAAGTTCTTAAGAATTTCAGTAGAATTTTGTATGTTGTCAATTATAATTGGAGGAACATGTAGTATGGGGTGCAGGACAAGAAGAAGCAATATTGTGGTCATTAGTGAGATCTGTGTCCATACTGTTTTCGTCCAGATGTAATTTATCAACATTTTTTGAAATAGTCTTCAATTTTAGCAGGAGGTATGTTGTCTGCATCACTAGGACCAAGACTTTCATCGGGGTTAAGGCAAGCAAATTTGGAAGATAACTTGATAACAGTGGGATCACTGGTATTAGGCCGTTTAGCTAAATTTTTTCTTTGCTTTTGTGTGACCTTAAGTTTTTTCTTTTTAGTAGGAGTAGTTACCGAGTTGTTTGAATCATTGAGTTTCAGCAAGAGACTCATTTGCTTCCTTAAGTTTTTATTGGTAATATTAGAAAGCGTAAGTTGTATAAAAAGATCTAAATTAGGTATTTGAGGTTCAATTTTTAAGCAATTTTCAATGTTGTTCAAATGATCATTTAGGTTTTCTCACTCAATGAATGATGAAAAATTATTAATGCTAATATTAAGTTGATCAATTTCTTGAATAAAGTTAAACGCTGTCGGGTTAGTATTAACGTCAATCAAATGAAGCATACTGGTTGATTGATCAGCAGGGGAGAGAGACATGGTTGTGCTGTTTGAGGAGAGCGAAACTCCTTCGACAACAGCCATAATAGAATAAAATAAACAAAACTAAATATTTAAAAAAACTACTGACTAAAACAGAAAATAAATATGCACTTTACTGAGAAATGCTTTACAGTGAGAAATGCTCGTAGCTAAAAAAAGCCCGAACAATTCTGCGCCTACACAGTAAAATACAGAAGAAAAAAAAAAGAATTCTAGAATTTAGCTAAAAGTTCTAAAAAAGAATTCTAGAATTTAGCTACTCATTTTATACAACAAAATAATAACATAGAACCAAAGAAATCAAATAGAGAAAGGTAATAAAGAGATGAAGACAGAATAAGAGGGGAAAAAATCACATACCAATGAGGAGAAACATTAGAAAACGCCTTATTGTAATGAACTGATTTCCAATAAAGCCATATATTACAACAGCATATTAATTAATGAATTACTCTTCAGTTTTAAAAATTTCATATATTTGATATTTATTTATTTCATTTCATCTATAATATAATTATTAATAAGCATTCAAAATACAAACATTTTGATAAAAATATATAATTATTTTTATTTTTAATTTTATAATAATATCCAATGTTAAATATTTCTTCTTCAAGGAATAGAAAAAAAGCAACTATAACTTCTACTTACTACCGTTCATTACGTCACTGCGTGTCATAGACTGCAGTGTTGTATACTGTTTTCGTATTTGAATAATTTTATCTATTTAAAAATTACCATTTGCCTTAAGTTTGATTAAATTTAAATCACAGTACACAAAAATGTAAGTTTTACATATCAGATTTATTGATTGCATGCTTAAATATATTATTAATGTTTAAGGTTCCGTATTGATCTGAGACCGGAACGATTTTATTATTGGATATTTGATTAATTTAGTAGCTTATGTTCCAATTTTGCTTTATTTTATACAAAATCCCATTTTGCTGTAAAAAAATTGCTATATGCTTTCAAAAATTTTCTTTTATTGCTATTTAATATTATATAAAATAACAGTAAAGCTTTATATATATATATATCAAACCAGGATGACCTTTAAAAGTATTGAAATAAAAAAAAGAAATCTAATATTTATATTTTTAAAACCATTGAGGTATTTTTAAAATCATAATTACGTTATTTCATTGATGAGTAATTTTATATTGACTCAAAAACATGTCAGCTGTCAAAATTAACTTGGGCTACCAAATCAATTATTCAGGTATATTTCTATTAAGTTGAAGCTCATAATAGAGGTAATAATTAAAAATTCATTGATTTATTTTTAATACATTTGAGCATTTTAATGTTTTAGTTTTATTTGATGATGATTACAGTAATTTTTATTACTTGATCATCACTGCTACCTAAGTTAATTTGCCAACTTTAAAATATTATTTTATTTTGGCTATTCATTATTTTAATTTGTTAAATAGTATATAATTATAAAAATATATCATGATAAATCGTTTAATGAAATTTAAATATTGAATTTGATGGACTATTTTTTTTTATTTGTTTGAAATCATTCTATGATTGTAATATATATTGATTTATCTGATTTAAATCTCTTATATAAAGAATTATATGATATTTAAATTAGATTTTTTTTAATCAAATTTATATTAAAATAGAAATAATAAAAATCATATTGGCACTCCAAAAACATTTTTGTATGCATTTTTTTAATTAATTTCAAATCTCTTCAAATCTTTAATGCAAAAGGGAATTATCATATGCTATAAAGTGCACATTTTCGAAATTGTGCTTTATAAAGTTGCATTTTCGATGTTAAATTTTTAAAAAAAATGTTGTTTAAAAATATTTTTTCGAATTAAAATCAATGCAATATCTCATCCATATTTTATAATAATTTTAAATAATTGTGTAACAAAAATTTATTACTAAAATTATTTGTGTCTTATGCTTTGTCGATCAGTAATTCCATTAAAAAAGACTGATTGGTGGTTTTTGCAATGACTTTTAGGTCAGCTCCTGAAGCCGCCCCTCCTGCAGAAGGGCAGGAAGGTGCCCCAGAAGGGGGAGAGGCACCTAAACCACCCAATCCACAGCACCAAGCAGCCTCCAGGAGGATACAACAGACCCAAGCCCAAGTGAATGAGGTACATAATTTACTTATTCTTGCAACATTTTAATTAGAGGTGTAGCTACTAGTGATGCCTGTCCGGGGTGCTGGAAATGAAAAGGCCGATCACTTGGTCAAAAAGGGTTGTAAGTTACCACAGCCACAATTTCCTTTATACTTTCATCAATTTAGTTCTGAAGTAAAGAAGAAAATTGACAGATCCTTAAAACACAGTTACAAACTTCTTTCAATTGATAAAACGTGGAATACACTTGTTTCATCTTCCATCTCAACGGACTTGCCCTGTGCTGTTTTTACAGCAAATTTCCGATTCTCGACAGGACATGATTTTTTTAATAAACACTTTCACCGCATGGGTGTAGGTACTAATGATGTCTGTCCTCTGTGCTCGTCAGGTGAAACCATGGACTTTTTACATTTGATGTCATGCATTGCACTTGATTTTATGACTTTTAACTCTGACAACTTTACCAAAGCTAAATTTTATTGGGCTGTTAGAGTTCTTATGGTGAATATCGCTACAGTTTGATGTAGAAAAAAAATTTTACTATTGTTAATTAAACAAATAATTTAAATTACTTTTTATCATTAACTAATATTCTTCAATAAAATATAGCAAATATTTCTTTCCCCTCTTAGTAATCACAAGAAGAAGACTGTACCAAAATATTAAATGAAAAGATTGTAACTTTTGATACAGTTTCCTTCCTGTAACTCTGGATCTACTTGGAATTTCATAATAAAAATGGGTTTGATATAATACATTAAACATTCAATTCATTCTGCTTCATTTCCATAACTGAAAAATTTCGAGCTAGGAGTTAATTAACTGTGTTAATTGATTTTCTTGATTAATACTTTACATCATAAGTTAGTTCTAGTTCGCAGAAAAAAACAAAAACATTTTAATTAGTTGTAAAAACTTTTATGAATATATATTAATTCTCTCCTTGTTTTGAAAATTTTGCAACATCAATTTTTTCTTTAAAATCCATTTTTTCAATCCATTTCCATCCAAAATTTTTCATATTTATAAATAATATCTTGGTATTATATATTTTCTCATTTAGTTCAGTTTGTACATACACATCAGTGTAGTGCCATTGATAACTACACACAAAAGTGATTTTGCTGGTAGGTGAATAATAGCTACCAAGAAAAATGAAGTATAATTTTACTAGGAAAAGAGAAAAAATAAAAAATATTTTTCAATTCTCTTAAAAAATTCTTAAAATTTTTTTTTTCTATTTTTCAATTCTCTCAATATTTTTCAATTATCAATTCTATAAATAATATTTTTCAGTTCTAATTCTCTAGCAACTATGATAAAAAGGCACCTTGAAACAAAATGATTTATCAACTTTTTTTGACTATTTATAAGCATAAATATGCCTTTTTCTAAAGTAACTCTAGTCTGTGTGTTTATGCTTTAATAATTGCTCCATAAAAATCATTTTTATTCCTTACAGAAATTTGATATTTGGTGATTAAAACTATGTAATTAAAATATTTTAACTCTAATTTCATACTATAGTGAAATTACAGAAAATGCAATTATTTTCTGTTTTTATCAGAGAAGTTTAATGTATTGACACAAATTTATTTTTGTCACTTTGCTATTGTGATCTTTCTCCAAAAATTTAATTCTTTTTTTTTTTTGTTCTTCATAATTGTCTAATTAATAACTTAGAAATTAATGGTTTGCATATCAAATATAATTTTATTGTATAATGTGCAATAATATTTTGATTTTTAACACTTATTATTGTTTTTTTCTTTAAAGTAGCTTCTGCTGCAATTCATTATAAAGAATTTAAGATGACCAGCACATATTCTTTAATAATAAAAAATAATTTATCACAAAAAAAAAAGTATTTTCAGTTAGCTGAATGATTGCTGATGGGATGTAAATATTAATGCAAAATATAACTGAGGATGGCAGAATAACTAAATTTACAATAGTATAGACTTTAATGATGAAAATTAATCAACAAGATTGAAGATCTTTAAATGAGATTCTGAAATTATCAACCTGATTGCTAAACAAATTTTGCAAACATTAAATTTTCCAAAAAAAAAAAAAAAAAGTTTATTATATGTTTATAAATACAGACTAATTACTTTAATGTACATATACCATAATTTTACAATTTTCATTAATTATTGAATCTTAACTGCTTTTCAATTCAATATATTAACGAATTTCATGATATGAATAATCACTTGTTTTAATCCACTTGTCTTGGTTTCTGTTGGTAAAAATACTGTCATAATTCAGAGATTTTGATGGCATTATCTAAAAATATCTCATTAATCTTTAATTTACAGAAAATGAGAATTTAATCTGTAATCATTAACATATTTTTTTTCTTCTCCTTCAGAGGAACATCTCCCTTAGATGTGTTCAAGTGTTATGACCTCAGGGCAATTTAATGATCTCTGCTTTCATTCTTTTTCTTCTCTTTATTTTCCTTTCCTCGTTGAAACTACAAACTTTGTTGTTTTTTCCCAGATTGTTATGGCTTAATATGGTGCATTTTGAATTTTTTTTTAATGTTTTCTCATTGTTCTTAATACGGATGTTTAACATTGATATTTATTTCTTGTTTGATTTTTTTTCCGAATAGGCTTTGATTTAATTAACAATGCCTACTTATTGTCTTTTTTTTGTTATTATATGTTTGAACTTACTAACAATGTCAGTTATATATCTCTGACACATGTATTTGCCATGTATGGCAATCCTGGGGATTGATTACGGCCAGAATTGCTATTTTTGTATGGGCAACACATCTCTTTAGCCTTTGCTTTTGGTAGACAGGTGGTACATCTCTGTTTCTGGATGTTAATTATTAGCCCTTCATGGCTAAAGCTGCTTGTGATTCGAGGAATGGGTCCCTTCCTGGGCACTGAGGATGTAGGAAATCTAAGAGGGTGATCTCACTGTGTAGGTTCTTACTAACATCATTGGAGATATCTGCTTTTCTGTGTTGGGTTTCATAGTAGGCAGTACAGCATTGGACTCGATACATTTTTGGTCATTTATGCATTCATCTCTCTTTAAAACTTTTTTCCTTATCGAAGACCTAAATGCACTTGACTTGGAACACATCCTCTAACAATCCCCTGTCAAACACTCCAAGATGTGAATGGCTGTCACATTTTGCACAGTTTTTTGTTACCACCTTTTAAAATACAGAAGAGCTTGTATATAATTGCACAGGGTTTTAAAACTGTCAACTAAATTGAAACAATGAACTGAGGCTTTCGCATCAGAGCTTTATTTTACAATGATTGCATCAGATTGAAATTTGATTAAAATTTTACAACATTTGCATTGAGTGAACTTTCATTTAATCTGATTGCATCAGAAGGAAAGAACATCTAGTAAGATGTTCTTTCACTCTGATGCAATATGATTAGAACAATATACTAGTATACTTGTGTTCGATGATTGTGTTTTATCCAAAAGAGTGAAAGCTGGTTATTTGATCTGCCCTATTCGAACTTGCATTCTGAGTACTTTTAGAAATTTAAATTGTCAATGGTATGAATATTCAAAGAAGTATTACTGCAATAAATTAATACGCTCAAATTTTTTTTCTCCAAGTCATGTGTTTATAGAGAGGCAGACCTAAAATGCCCAAATTGCCAGCTATCACATCCATCTAACTTTAAAACGTGCCCTCAGTAGCAGTTAGAAAAGAAAAATTAAAATAATAAGCAACTCGTCACATCTCGAACCTAGAAAGCTTGCTTAACGATACATAACTTATTATGCAGAAATAATAAAAGTCTAAATCTACAAATAACATAATAGATTGATAAACATGTTTTGTCATCTTTATGATTGATAATAGTATCACTGGTATTATTTGAACTTTCTTTTCGAAAACTTAAACCAGTTTCCCTTGTAAAATCCAATTATTCCTGTTGTCTTACTACTGTGAATCTCATATCTGTACCATCAACTCATATATTCTCAACTCTTTATAAAGTTTAAACCTTCTTGAAAAGATCATATAACTGGGAAAAACAAATAAATTACAAAAAAACAAAAGATAAATCAGAATCAACTTCAGAGTTGGATTTCATATCAATAGATTGTGAAAAAATAAAACTAGCATAGATCTTGGAGTAGCACAGATCTTGAAGGAGCCTGACAAAGAACAAAGCATAAATGGCATCTGAAGCAATTTCAGACAGTTAGGCAGCATTTAATTCAGATTTTTGCTACTATACAAATGTTAATATTACTTGAATAAAATGTAATACATTTTGTTCTTTTTGGAAAAATTATAAACTGACTAGTGCATTTCTTATTGCTAATTTTTTTTTTGTCCATTAAAAGGTTGTAGATATCATGCGTACAAATGTTGAAAAAGTATTGGAAAGGGATCAAAAGCTATCGGAACTGGATGATAGAGCTGGTAAGTAGGTTTGGCAAGCATATGTTTCTGAAACCTGACTTTTTATTATCTCATTTAAGAATATTGTAAAAATGTAACATTGTATATATGTGTGTATATATAAATGTATATGTTCATGTGTGTATATAAATGTATACTTGTGTGTGTGTGTGTGTGTGTGTGTGTGTGTGTCTGTGTATATAAAAAGGAATTAAAAGAAAGGAAGGTAAATGTGTGTGTGTGTGTGTATATATATATACATATATATGTGTTTGTATGTATATATATATATATGTGTTTGTGTGCATATATATATATGTATGTATGTGTGTATATTTCCTATTTTTTATAATAAATTTTTCAACCAACTTTTACTGTGTAGTATAAAAGAAGTCCCGAGAGTTTCAAATGTTCCCAAGTACATTTGGTCTTTCATGATAATTTTTTATAGTGATTAGTCATTCTTTTTTGACAATTTTATGGGGGTTTTTCACCCTTTTATCTTGAGTTATTCTCATAGATGTCAATACCTGTTAAAAAAATGTTATGAAGCTGTATTTTTATTATACCTAACTATAACTTCATGCAGAAAATACCATTTTGTTTTTGTATCCCCCCATGAAAATATTTATATATTTTTTTTTCCATTTCCCCTTATGTCCATTAATGAAGCTCTCATAAAGGCAAAAATTAAATTATATTTATTTTCTTCAAGTGGGAAAAGTGTTTGGTTAAGAATTTGTTTTTAAAATTAATGTTTTTCAGGAATAACACTTATTCATATATTGTTTATTTTTGTATTTACAGAAGCCTTACAGCAAGGTGCTTCACAATTTGAACAGCAAGCAGGAAAACTGAAGAGAAAATTTTGGTGGAAAAATTGCAAGGTACTTTTTATTTAGTTCTTAAAATAGAGGAAGAAATTATATGTATTAGAAATACACCTGAATAAAATCAAATTTATTATGACCCTATAAAATGGATGTATAATTGAAAAAAATCAAATTATTTATTAGTTCATTTTATGGGGTTTTTTTTTTTTTTTTTTGAAATTTCATTTCTCAAATACTATTTCTGCAATATATTTTTTAATTGAATATTGATTAGCTATGAGTTACTGTTTTGATTTATAATGCTGAGATTAGAACTTGGAATTAGCTTGCCATCTAATCGTATTAACATAAATTGAATATATTTTTACATACAAATTTGCCACTGTTTTGTTATTACTTTATTGTTATTATTTTAATATTCATATATTGAGACATGTAGAATAGTTTGTGTATATAGTTGAAAGATTAAATTTAATTTGTTTGAATTAAAAAAAAATGTTCAGAATTTATATATAAGAAATTCCTAAATCATGCTTAAAAAAGTATTTCAGCAATTTGGTTTACAATGTTAATTGTAAAAGTGACAATTTTTCTCAAGTAGTTTTATTTTTTAAATTTAATAACAAATAACCTACAAGATCATTAATTAAAAACTATTATTATCATCATTAATTAAAATATTTTTATTTTGCATTTATAATACATTCAAAAACTTAATTATATAGAATAACTTAATTATATTTTCTTATTGTAGATGATTATAATTATGGTAGTTATTGGAGTGGTAGTTGTTGGTGTTATTGGAGGTAAGTTAATTTATTTAATTATATTCATGTATAAATGTGTTCAATTTTAAAAGTTTTTAATTTTATTTTCTATTTAAAATGAAAAACACAGTTTTTGTCATTTTTTTAAGGGAAATGTTTTATAAAAGTTTGTTGTGTTACTATTTTATGATTGCTTTATTACATATATATATTTTTAAATTTAAACAAGCTGTTAGTTAAAAGATATCATTACTAATATTATACTTAAATATCAGTTTTTATGAAAAGAAATGGGTTTAATGCAGCTTATATATTTGAATCTTAATTTAAGCCTACATATAAAAAAAAAAAAAAAAAAAAAAATACATATTTGAAGATAATAAAGATTTTAAACTGAAATATTTCATTGCTTTTCCATTTCAAACTGTTTTTATGATGTTTCATAATTTTATATCTTATATTAATTTTTATTGAATTAATTCTGCTTCGTTTCAGCTCTTTCGTAAGTTTATATTATTAGCAAATATTAACTTTGAGGAAATAAAAACAGATAATGTTTTAAAGCTTATTTTCAAAGCTAATATTAGTATCTAATGGTTTTTCTATTGAGATATAATTTCTTTTTTCATTTACATGTTATTCTCATTTTATTCCGTTTTTTGAATTAATAGAAAATTAAGTTAACATTTATTTTTCACTAATGTATCATCATGCTACTTTGCTGATTTTGTTACATCTTGTATTAAATTTCATAAAAATTTGTTTACAAATTCTAAAAAATGTGTTGTTTGTGTATAGTAATGGCAATGTATAGAATGCTCAAACTTCTTGTGAAAGCATGAAATATCATAATTGTTTTATGTATTTTCCCTAGACTTCACCTAAATAGCATTAGTCAATTTATACAAAGTATTAAAATGGAGTCATAAAATTGATTTTAACTGAAATAATGTATATAAACTTTCTTATTGAAGAAAAACAGCAAAAATTGAATATACTTGTATAACAAGGAAGTTAAAGAAATCAGAAATAGCATTTGTCATTCTATGTAATATATTAGGAAAAATACATAAAATAATTAGAATATTTCATCTTTTGTCCAAAAATGCCAGATGTTATATACAATACCTGTAACAACTGTTGTCACCAGCTAATGACTAGTTGTGTCAGGTATTGTGTTGTAGGTGTTTGGTGGAAGGAAACACTCCAATCTTTCTATTTACAGTAATTTATTTACAATACTTTACATACCCTGTGCCTACGATAGCAATTCTATTTAATAAAAACCATGAACACATCACATATGGTCCCTGACCATATATCTCGTTCAGATGCTCCTACCGTTCTTCTCGTCGTCTCAAAATCTCACCACATGTACTTACCAGTTCACACAGTTATGGTACCAGTTACTGATCCCAGTGGTGACCTCTCGTGACAATTTAATTATAGTTAAACCTTACATAAGTGTTTGAAAAATAAATTAATTTTTTATATCTATTTAATTTTCAGCCTATCTTTACATGTGATGCCCACAAACATTTTATTTTCTTGCTGTCTCTCGTGGTTTCACCTTTACAAAATTTGTAAAATTACTTACAATGGAACTTTGAACTAGACAAGTAGGTAGGTTTTGATATTTCAGCACTTTTCCTGTTTGATTCAAAATATTAACATTTCTCATATATCAATTGTATAGGTAATATTTAGTTTAGAAATGTACTTTACTATTTCAGTCTTAATCTTCCACCTGAATATCTTAAAGATTAAGTTTAGGCTAATATCCGCTGAAAAAATTCTCTGTATGAAATAATTCTGATGCATTATATTTCTAGAACAATGCATATATTTAACTCCCATTTGTTAGGTTTGCCTTCTATCCAATTCAAGGGATTACATTTAGTAGAAATGCATTAGTTTCATAGAAATGTTTAGGGGAGGGAGGGTAGTTCTTCTAGTAATATATATATATATGTGTGTGTGTCATTATTTATCAAGAATATACATTTTTTTATATTTTTGATAGATTTTGATGAATTATTCAATATGATTATTAAAATAAAATTATTTTTTATTATCGTAATTAAAAAATCATCTGCTTTACGGACTTCCTTTTATATGAAAATTTTGTGGTACCTGAAATAAATTATTAATAATTAATCTGAAACCGGTCAATCTAAATAAACATTTGTTAAAAGTGAAATTAAATATAAGTTTATAAGGATATAAAATATAAAACTACTTATAATATCTATTTTTTATCTTTATTACTTTTGTAGAGTTTTAACAAAATTTGTTTTAATTTTATAAACAAATATTAATTGAAGTGTTATATCTGAGTTGGGGTTTTAATATTAAATCAATATTATTATAGAGATATATTATTAAAACCAAATAATGTCACTGATATATCTTTTACATGTAATGTTTTCAAAAAATGTAAATTTGAATTTAGATTTATTTAGGATGAAAATTGAAGATCAGAAAAATGACAATTATATTGCTAATTTGAATGGTCTAAGTTTAAAAATTAAAGATTCAAAACACTTCTGGAGATTTTTTAATAGACTCTCTCCATCAAATATATATATATATATATAAAATTATTTGCTACATGATTGATGAGTTGTCACATTCTGCATGATTTTTGGAATCTGGTGTTTACTTGTCTAGCTTTTGCTTATGGGATTTAAGATTCTTTCAGTTACCAAAATGTTCAGGGTGAAACAGATATAAATCAAGTTAAAGAATATAAAATTATTATATAGAATCATTCAATAGTACAGTGGAATAAAGTAAAGGTTTTACACCCTTAAAGGCACAACAGCCTAGGATTAGCCAAGGTCTTCTGAATTAGATGTTGTCAGCCATCTAACCAAACTCTTCCAATTTTTTTTTCATAAGATTAAATATATTCTTTAACATCATTGAGCCAACAAAGTTGCTTCCTTCTAAGAAACTTTTCTGGTAGTACAATTACCTCTCTTTAATCTAGTATTCAATAGTTCAGCACATTCTATAATCCATCACCAATCAAGCTTTCGTTTTCGTATTTTTTTGCATGGATTCAGGCATTTGTTAACCTTAACCACCAGATGGTAACGCAATGCTGCTCACAGAATTATGATAGATTTTGTCAAATATTTAAATTGTCTATATGGGGTCAGTAAATGTGTAAACACATGAAGTATGTTCATATTTTATTGTTTAAATTTTTTTTCTAGACTGCTTTGTCTTTGATATCCCCCTTAAAACTAAACATAGACTCGATAATCTGGCATGGTCATAGTCATGAATGTGCCAGATTAAAGAGAGGTTACTGTAACTGATTTAGTCAAAAATATTTGTTGTGGTGTACAGTTGTCAGTCATGTGCAACCCAAATGGGTTGTCTCAGCTTTTTAACATGGATGTTCTTCTCACATTTATATTACTTGATATAGTTTTGGCTGTGCCAAATGCCAATTTCTTAAATTCCTGCAAGTTTAAGTAAATATTTTGATAACTATTTTATATTCTGAATTAATAAATAGTTGTCTTTTTATTTAAAAGCTTTTCAGCTAAAAAAAAATATGTTTCTACTGTATATTATACATTTAAAGATGTCGTAAAATTGTGTTTCTGTGTTTTTACATGCTAAATATGTAATAAATGTTTTTAATGCTAAATATAATTTTTGTTTCTTTTCAGCTTACTTTTATTCAAAGTACAGTAGTTAGAACCATGACATTGTAGTCCTACCTTTTACCCTTGCAAAGCTTGCACCTGTGCTCAAGACTTTAAAAATCTTCAGTATCTGCATGAAATTGGTGTTATATTATAAAAAGCAGTTTTTTCTGACCTTAGAGGTTAACAGTTCTTCAGAATTTAAAACAAAAGATACTTAACAAACTGTTGAAATTTATGCAGTTCCATTTTTTTGGCAGACAAGGTTGTATTGTATGCATTGAGAACGTCTGTATAAACTCATGAGGTACATATTGCACGTAAGTGATGACAAAACTTATTATTTTCATATCTAATAATGTTATAATTGCAATTTGCAAATTCTTTTTGCACAGGCAATTCTAAATGTCAGATATTTATGCAAAAAAAAAAAGGTAAATTCACAACGGAAATTGAACTTTTGATTTAAAATTTTAATGTTAAAAAAAGTGAAAAATATTTAGCAATGAAGGAAATCATGAGAGATATAACTCTTGTAAATAGAAATTAGAGTATTTCTTTGATTTGAGTTTGAATTGTTTCAAATGCGAGTCGAAGTTAGTGTTGTCGAAACACTTAGTATCGATGTTTGTGATCATTTATGTGCATTTAAATTGAATGACATCTTGTGTGCCAAAAAATTGGAAAAAAGCGTAACACGAGAGTCTTGCATTTTCGCGCTGTATTAGAGTTTACTCTTTACTCTTCTTTAGGTGTAGTCTGATAGTGGATGCTTCATTTTTACTTGTCAAATTATCATTGGTGCCATGTTTCTTCACCATATTTTGAGGGATGCTATAGTACCTTCACTAAATAAAATGTCAGGAAAAAAAAAAATGCAAGTTTTTGAGGAAACTTTTAGAACTACACATTAATAAGATCGATATTCTCTTGTGTAGACAAAGAATCAAGTACCTTATCTATGTGCCTGTATTCTCTTCGAGTAAATGAAAAAGATTTTTTTTTTTAAATTTGTTCTGTCATTTTATATAGATATGTATGGTGGTGTGATGTACTAATTGGTCATTCTAAAGTGGACATTTACAGTATTTTCTATTTTGTCAGAAGCTTCTTTTTATTTTAAATAAATTTTTTTTAATATTGATTTAATAGAAAATAAGATACTAAGTTAGGAAGAGCTTTGACTTAGTATTTCTTGTTAATTATTTGTTAAGAGCATTTTTTTTAGGGTGGCTGTGATTAGTAGATTTATATCTAAATTCAATAAATTTAATCTCTGAATTCTTTAAATAAGAGAAGAATATACAGAGATAGCCTTTAAAAAAATAATAATTTAAATATAATTAAGTTGTGTTAATATTTTTCTTAAAAATTAGGATTTCACATTTTTTAGTTAAGCAATGAATGAAAAATTTTTTTAATTGGACTGAAATAACATTTTCTAAGACATAGAACATTTTGTATTTGCATATGATGGAAAAAAAAAGTTTTATAATTAAAGTCTGCAGTTTTGCTGATAATGGGTGTTTTCTTTCTAATATCTGTTTCTAAATGTTTAAATTGAATTATATATGTTATCTTTGAGAAATTTCTTCTATGACCAAACTTATACTACTATTACTTGCAGTTAGAGATAGTGTCCAAAGCCAAGTGTTTAAAATATAATTTTAAAAAATGTTAAATATTTTTTTTAAAAAACTGGCATTTTTTTTTTAAATTTCATTTTGTGATATGTATGAAAATAATTGAAGAAGTCTGTTATAAAATAATGTTTTTTAATATTTGAAATTAATTCAATTTATAATTCTGTTCTTTTTTAATTCATTTTATTTCAGATAAATTTTTTATTCTAAAATTGTTGTATTAATTTAAATGAAATTATTACATTTATACTTGATTCATTAAATCTGTCAATTAATAGATAATGGAAGTACCTGACACTCAATTTGGAAAGTAGCTGTTTGTATGTGTACATTTTTATTAAATTTTCTATCTTCTGATTTAAAAAAAAAAATCATCATTGTCATAACTAATTAATGTGCACCAGGCTGTAGGCACTATCTGTGTAGAGTAAGATGATTCATGAGGTTTTACTGTGTCCTAAAATGTGAGGAGGGAAAAATTATAGATCCTCCCAAAATTTTATAGTTCAGATTTTCTATAGTATCTCAGGTTCAATGACAAGCAATATTTACACATTTTTTTTTCGTCTAAAAACCTGTTTTATCCTAAATGCTACCACATTTGTTGATGTTTGTTTCAGGTAAAAAAAAAATTGTATTTGTCTAAAATTTAATTTATATATACATAGATATTAATTTTGAATATTGTCTTATAAATATTTGTTTAAAAAAAATGCATTTATTGTTTTTGAATATGCACAAATGTATGTTCCTATTTTTTTTTAAATGTGGCTATTTTATTTTTTATTTATATAGGATTAATATATATTTTATTTATTTTGTGACGTTAATTTTGTCTGTATTTGTGATATTGGAGTGATAATGCTGAGCAATATATAAATATCGTTTCATGGATCAACAAATATAAAGCATTTGAGGAACTTTTTATGCTTATTTTATTAAATATTCATTTAAAGTTTCTATTATCCAGCAGTGAAATTAAATATAAATAAATTAGTTTTAAAGAGTCTGTACGTCATCTTAAAAAAATGTGCTTTATTTTTCATTGCAACAGTGAGTTAGTTACTTTAATTTTTAATTTTACTTATTCTTTTTATGTAAAAGAAAAAGAACCAGGGAAATTTTTGAAATGGTCTAATTTTAATCTTTATGAAAATTTATTCAATGTTAATTTTTTTTATAATTTTTATTTTTCAAATAAATTCTAGGTAAAAAATTATTTCTGTTATGGTTACAATTTACAATATTGTTGCATTGCATGCATTATGTGTAAAAAAATAATATATTAGGACAATCAACTGTTTTAATCTTTGATCTTTTAAAAATATGTTAGAGAAATTTACAATATTTTTTTTTTCTCCTGTATCCCAACTTTCCTTCCTATATATTTGCATGTATATTATTTTCTGTTCAGTCTAATCTATAGTTTATAAAATACATAGCAATAAACTTAAAGGTTTTAAGTGTAAAATTATTAATTAGAATTATTTCACAAGGAAAAATACTGTCGTAAGTATTTTTCATTCTGAACGATGCACCCCTATATGATATTTTGTTTTTCATTGACTTTCTTTATGTGATAACATAATTTTAAGATATCTTAAAACATTTGTTGTTTTAATGTTTTTTTATTATATACTATTTACTGATGTAAAATTGCTTCTGAACCAAACTAAGTTTTCATCCTAACTAATGTAAACTAATATTAAAATATTTTGTACAAATTTTCAGTCTTAATTATAATGCTTAATAAAATTATATTTATGAAGATGAAACTTTTTCTTTGTAATTTAAAAATATCAGCAATATTTTTAAAATTGAAAATAATTAACCAATGTAATAATTTTGTGGTTTATTTGAGTATTATATATATTATTTAATGGCTTTTAATTGAGCTAATTTTTAAAACAACATTTAGATTTTTTCATAAATTTAGTGATTTATTAACAAAGAATTTATTTATACATATATATATATAATTTATTTCATCTACTTTTTAAATTTATATCTTACATTGGAAGTTAATTTTATTTAGAATTATCCAATAAAGTGTTTTATGTGTTATTACTTAGTATAATTAGAGTAATTTGAATATTTAAAATTGTGCATGGGGATTTTTTTTAAATAAAGAAATTTTCTGTATATGATTTTTTTTAATGTTAAATATTTTAATTAGTTAATCAAGATATATATCTTTAATTTAATATTATTTTATTATGGTAAATATCTTTAAAATCTTTATTTCTCTTTTTTTAATTATATTTATTGACATATTTATTCTATCGTTGCATATGATTATTTTATAGCTATATATATAACGGAGAACTGTTCATATGTGGGTTGCTTCAATTGTAAAAGGCTTAAATGTTGATTTTGAAAAGTTTAATAGAAGTAACTTGCAGGAATGTTGCCTTTTTCCAATGGGTGAGTTTTCATGCGAGGGTTAGGCATAGAGAATAGATATAGGGTTGTTTCAAATGAGAACTGTTGACTGGTTGAAAACATGCACAAAAAAATGTTTCGTTTTCCATATGATTTGTATTACAAACTTAACTAGGCTTTCTTTTTCTCCTTTCTGTGATACATGTGTACAGACTAAAGTTTATTTTTTGCTTTTTCATGTTTTTAATGCTTTTGATGTCTATTTGTGTTTTTAGAAATTTTAAGAACTGTATTGAAGTTGGATGTATTATACACTTAAACAACATTTGTTATTTTTAATCATACATTTAATAATGTTGGTTTTCATCTGCTCTATTAAAATGTTATAAAAAAAATCCTTCCTTGTATGTGTTCTTTATTTCTAGATTAGCAATGATGGTGGGGAGGGGGATATTATTATTTTTCTTTTTTAAATGCAGCTAATAAATCTTGTTAATAGATATCAGAAATTTTTTTTAAAGAAAATTTGTTTAATTTTAAATAGCAATAAAAAGTTGATAATTTTAAAACTTAAATTGCAAAACAGTTATTTGTTGCACATTTAAAAAAAAAAAAGGTAACAAGTATAATTATATGAACAGAAATATGTCTTACAAATTAGATGAATTTTATCTGCTGTTATTTCTCAAGCAGTTATTTATTTAAAAATCATAAATTTTTTCCATTATCTGGATTTCAATTACATATCGAGTTTCAGTTCACAGAAATCATGAGCAGATTTCATAAATTAATTTTGCAATGAACAATTCGTCTCTTATTTAATTTATTATATGCTTTTTTTATTACTATTTGTAATTTAAGCTGAAGCATTGTTTTCTTGAAATCTAATAGGTTGTTGAAGTGGTTTTTTTTTTTTTTTTAAGTTATTTTTAACTCTGAAGCTTATCTAAAATTAGAAGAAAAATATATATTTTTATTACATACCTTTTTCTGAAATAAAAATGAAGACACTGCTTTGTTGCAGAACAACACATATTCTTTATCAATTGCATAACGAAATGTCTATAAAAGACAGAATTACTTAGTACATAGTACTTCGAAATTTTAGAAAACTACGAAAGAATGGCACTTTAGGTTCAATTTTTCTTGGTTTTGTTTTATTAATTATTCTTCGAAATATTGAAGTTGATATAATCGATGAGTCGGTAAAAGTGAAACAAAGGTTGAATTTTAATTTATAATTTTTTCAGGAAATTAAATTTTTTATTTTTTGTGCGATGATTCTTTTTCTTTTCTATGCATTTGATCCAAATGAATCATGTAAAAATTATGAATAAAATAATAATTACATGGAATTTCGACTTCAGATCCTTTTCTGTTACTAAATTATAAAAGAGTATTTATTTTAAATAGCAATACAAAAATTTAAAGTTTTAAAACTTAAATTGCAAAACAATTATTTGTTCCAGGATTAAAAAAAAAATTAAAAAGTAAAAAATATAATTATATGAACAGAAATATGTCTTACAAATTAGATGAATTTTAAAAAACCAATCTGGTAAAAGTAAAAATTCTAATTTTTATATAATCGCTTGGTTCCTATTTTTATATTTAGTAACAATTTGCTGTCAATCTAACAAATATAACACAAAAAGTTGCACTCTTTATGTGACAAAAAAAAATTACTGAGGTATTTAATTTTTCACGTTGAGGGATCGGTTATAAGATTAATTAAATCATTTCTAGATTGAAAAATCAAGGTATAACGCCAAATGGCAGAGTAATTTAATTTCAAATTAAAGCAATTTAAACATAAAATGCCAATTGGAAAGCAGTGGACCATCGTCGAATTATGTATAGCGTGATTATAATTACAGTCCCATTTTCAAAATGCTGTAAAAAAAATAAACACTCGTCACAATGAATTCAAATTTGAACTGAAGATACTTGAAGAAGGGGGAAACGGTATGGCTTCAAAAAAAGTTCCACCGATTTTTCCCATCTCATTTGGTATGACCTTGTCGTGGTGGATGGGCCTTCCACTAAAAGTGTCGCAACTGTTAAATGACTTGGAAGTCATTTTTTCTGTCAAAAAAACCAACACAATCAAGCACATTGAATACTACAGTTGGTTTAATGCGCAACTCATGCCAAATACGTTGCAATTTCGATTCAAAATTTAAACTTTCTTGATGCCGCTTACAGCGCCATCTATTAATACACATTGGAACTTTTTATGGTACTGTACCGTTTCCCCCTTCTTCAAGTATCTTCAGTTCAAATTTGAATTCATTGCGACGAGTGTTTCTTTTTTTACAGCATTTTGAAAATGGGACTTTAATTAATCTCGCCCTGTAGAATCAATATCCTGAAAAGTAAAAATAGAATATGATATTACAGTTTGCAACCTATAATGATATTCGTAAGTCAAAACATTTACATCTTATAAACATCTTTAATAATTACAGGGAATAATAAAGAAGAAGCAGTGCATTAAGTGGAGGAACTTACTGCTGCTCAAAATGTTCCCAGTTGATCTAAATGCACAACACTGAATGAGTGACAGTATTGAGGCATGGACTTGTGTGCATGTAACTGTGCGACAAGCAAGACTGATACGCTATTTCAGATCGTGTTGAATGCAGTGATAATATATTACAGATAAGACAAAATACTGTTATCGAAGTTGTTTACCAGAAGATATTCTTTGCTTCTAAAAGTACACTTTTTTTACCCATAAAATTATGGATATTGTTTTGAATAACGGCATTTTTCGTGTCCTTGATAAATTTTTCGTTTTTTTGCCAACTTTCAACTTTCTTATTGGTTTATTATTATTTTGGGGTTGACGGGCTGCAATTCGTCGGCCAAGCATATCCCACACATGCTCTATTGGATTCAAGTCCGGTGAGTATGCTGGCCAATCCATACGGGTGATATCCTCCAATTGAAGGCATTCGTCTACAATGTTTGCACGGTGAGGACGGGCGTTGTCATCCATAAATAGAAATTCAGCACCCATGGCGCCCCGAAACAAATGTACATGTTGTTCCAGAATGACATCCCGATAGATGTGGCCCGTCATCGTTACACTCTGAACAGGCAGGTCAGTTCTGGAACCAAGAATAATTCCTCCCCAAACGAGCCATCCTGCACCACCGTAACGGTGTCGTTCAATGGTGTTCTCTTGGTGGTAACGGGCACCTGGCGCTCGCCATATGAAAGTCCGACGAGAATCAGACTGCAAACTAAACCTGGACTCGTCGGAAAACATCCCACAAGACCACTGTTGCGGTGTCCACAATGCATGCTCTCTACTCCAGGTTAATCGCAGGCGACAGTGAGTTTCGGTAAGTGGAACACATCTGACAGGCCTACGAGCATATAGACCAATGTGCCCTAAGCGTCTGTACACGTTCTGCCTTGAAACTGTCGTACCGGTAGCTGACGAGACAGGTCTGATGCTGTGCTCCGTCTGTTTCTATTGGCAGTAACTGCTAAATACCGGTCCTCATTCGGCCTGTGCTGTAACATCTACTCACATTACCATCATCTTGGAATCGTTGCCAAAGCCTGGAGATGACACTCTGGGCGATTTCAAGTTCCTCGGATACTTCCAGCTGGGTACGTCCACATTCTAGTCGTCCGATAATTCTACCACGTAAAAAATCATCCAAATGCTTCCTTTGTGCCATAACTATGCGGTTATTGCACTGAAAGGCTTTTAAAGCGCTTGTGAACAATTTTACTTCTTTGCCACCATTCCTTATATACCCCTCTCTTACACTCTCGTCATTGTGACGTACTATCCGCGCCATCTGGTGGTTTCCTGTAATTTGCATATTCTTCTTCAAGATATGTGTGATAATTCTACAGGTGAAATTTTTATTTTAGAGTTCAATTTCTGTGTGATTCTGAATTATCCTTAATTTATTGACATGAGTGTACTCGTAGTGCGTTGATCAATTTCTTCTTTTTGACGTTTCATATTTATCACTTTTGGCGTTTCCCAATGCCTATTGAGCTGCATGGGGCTTAATGTATTTGGAATACTTCATTCTTCATTTTTGCCTAGAATTTTCAAACTTTGACATATAAGTTTGGGTATTGAATGTGATAGTGATTCTTGTAAAATTTATAATACTTCATTCTTTATTTACGCCTAGAATATTCAAACTTTTATATATTCTTTTGGGTATTGAATGCGATAACGTTCCTTGTACATTTTGGAATACTTCCATTATTCATTTACGACGACATTTATCTCACTTTTGTATATTTTTTTAGAGATTCTTGAACAATTCATTCTTCACGAAGTTCTTGGTGTATTCAACATTGCTATATTCATGTGGCTATTGAATTTGGTCATTCTGGTAGTATTCCAATCAATTGCTTCCTATATCTCTTGCAGTATTAAACATTGTCATATTCCTGAGTTTATTCATTCGTTCTTGAATGTTCACACATGATAAGTTGAAATTTTCCTAGGAGATTTCAGCATTTTTTATTTATTTTTATTTAATCTGTTTTCTTTTTCAGTTTGGAAGATAACTGATGAACGTAATTTATTGCCTGAACATGATTTATTGATACTTTTTCTTTCTTTGTTTAAGGTTACTGTTAAGCACTTTCTCTTACATTAAATTCTAAATTTTATGGGTAAACCTGCAGTGGCGAAATAATAGGGTGGCAAAATGGGCAAATTGCCACTAATCGAGCAGAGAGGCTATGAGTACAGGAAAGTCCTGACATTTATTATTACAAAATAAAGTAAAATATATTAATTCTGCATTTAATAAAGTTAAGTTATTAAAGTGATAAATTTAAAAAAATGTTTATCGAGATTTTGAACGTATTCATTTGTATGAAAAATATATCGCATCTGGTGGTAAATAGTTACTCATGGGTAATCTCGATGAGTAACTATTTACTATTCTATGGAATAGGTATTTCCCGATTTTTGCTTCGTGAATAGGTATTTAAATAAAAAGTGGGAATTTCCGCAACCATGCGTCACTGGGATATTCTTAAATTCGCTAAGAAATTCCTCTGATTCTTGAATATGTACTTACAAAATTAAAAGTGGAAATTCCCACTGGCAAGTCATTTAATTCATTTTTAATTCGTTTATATTTATATATATTTTTTATATTACACTCTTAGTGTTATATATTTCTTCGCAATGTGCGTTTAGTATCGTTATTATTATATTATCTATGTTGTCATGTAAGAGTAGTAGTAAACACAAAAATAACAACTTATTATGTTTCATTTCTTCACACTTATCACATTTTTTCACATAAAGTTATATATCCCCATCTAATATGGGGATATATAACTTTATATGAGGCCCGTGGAGTTAGGATGCATTTCCAAAGTAGCCCGCAAGATCATTTGGGTTGGTCACTCCTGTATAAAAGTCTCTTTTCTTAAAATGTTACCTGGATTTGCCAAATTTTTTTTTTTTTTTTATTTATGGAAAAAATTATAGATCAAATTCTTTTCTTCAAGAATTCTGGTATTGTATATTAAAGCTTATTAATAAGTTCAATGTTAATTTAATTGTTTCAGCTGAACATTTTTACGTACTTAATTACATAATTAAAAAAAACTACTTTTTTTTACTGCGAATGGCGCGATCATTCGTCAAAACATTCATTAGTGCTTGAGTTACGCTTGGCTTTGTGAGATGCTCAAACTGATTCCTGCGATTTTGAAATGTCTGAATTAATTGAGCAAAGAACTTGCATTACATTTTGTTTGCGAAAACGTATAGAATGTTCCAGAAGGCATTCGGTGAGCATTCCTATAACGGAATGAAATGCTTAGAAGTGGTATAAACAGTTCAAAGAAGGCAGAGAACGCGTTGAAGACAAATAGCCCTCTAGTAAAATAGGTCGACCTCCTCCTATTTAGGTCGACCCTCAACCTCAACTGACGAAGCTCACGTCCAAAAAATTAAAGATTTGGTGCTTACAAACCGTCGATTTACAATTAGAGACCTTGCTGATGAGGTTGGAATTTCAAAAGGATCGGTCAATTCCAATTTGGGCCACAAACGCGTCAAATCTCGATTGGTACCGAAAACACTGAATGCGCCAGCTCACACTGTATTTATTCGTAGTGACTTTTTCGCCAAAAATGAAACCCATATCGTTCCACAACCACCGTATTTATACTGTGCGACTTCTGGCTATTCCCTAAACTCAAAAGACAACTCCGGGGACATCGTTTTGAGTCGATCGAAGAGATTCAACGTGAATAGGCGGGCGCTTTGAAGGCCATCCCTGCCGATGACTTTTTAGCATGCATTGAGGATTGGAAAAAAAGTTGGCATAAGTGCATTGTGTCCGGAGGGGATTACTTTGAAGGCGATGAAATGAATTTGGAAGAAAGATAAAGAATTTTAGAAGAAAAAAAATTGATCTTACTTTTTGGGCACAGTAGAATATAGTTTTCCATAAATTCCTATTATCACGAGAGACGTATTCAATGTTTGTCAACATCTTTTATACATTTTCAATATTCGATAAGACTTTACTTAGTTTATCATAAAGTCCTGGAAAAGATTTAAAAAAATGCTTTAAAGTTTCCAAATATTTACTCTGTGACGTTAAATTTTATTTAATTAATTAAAGAATCGAAAGATCATTAATTTCAAATATTATCTCCAGTTCCTTGATAGTATATTCCAATTATATTTGAGGATGAAACAATCACATCTGTGCCTTGACATTTATATAGTTTTTCATAAATTCCTATTATCACGGCCAGTGACGGATTTAGGCTTAGTCCCGGGCCTAGGACGGCAAATTTTTAGGGGCGGCAACATTTTCGAGGCGACAAAAATTTGAAATCGATTTTTTTATTTATTAACTGTAAGACCGAATTCTAATGCTTTTTTTCTTGCTTTGACAAACTCAAGATGTCAATATTTAAAGGGTAGAATTATCACTTGGAACAATTACAAGAAAACAATATAGATATAAGCTCTGCATCAAAAATAAATGAATTCTTACATTCACGTGATCTCTGCGATATCTATCCAAATATAGATATCACTTTAAGTATTTATCTAAGCATTCCTGCAACAAATTGTTCTGGGGAAAGATCGTTTTCCACCCTGAAAAGAGTGAAAAGTTATTTACGTGCACGTATGAAGCCAGATAGGCTCAATGCACTTGCATTATTGAGCATTGAAACACAATGAGTTCAAGAAGTTAAGTAGGAGGATGTCATTCATACTTTCGCACGGATGAAAGCAAGAAACAAATATATTATAGGATTGATTAGATAGACATGGTTTATTTCTTAATTAAAAGCAATTTATTCTAAATTGTAAGTTTAGTTGTTATACTCAAATATATATATATATATATATATATACATACAGTAGAAACTCGATAAGTCGAAAACCTCCACAACTCGAAAAAAATTTTTGTTCTCTTCCCTTCAAGCCCCAAAACCGCCATGACTCGAAATTTCAACCCAATATATGTCGAAATAATGAGTCAATCCCCACTAGCCCTTTTGGTATATATTTTTCCTTCGTAACTCGAAAAAGGAATTGGACCTCTGTATCTCGAACATTAGCAATGTTCGATTTTACAATCATTTTTACAACCTTTACAGCTTGATCATTTGAAACTAATTACCTCTATAGCTCGAAAAAAAAAAATAAGTTACCGACTTTAAGGATTTGCCGACAATGCACGTCATTATTTCTTAGAAAACAATGTACGAGTATACAGTAAATAGAATAACCAATTCTATGAAATATTCTTATTGTACTTCTTATTATTGCTATTGATTTCATTTGAACTCTAGCGATAGATAGAGAACGATCGAATTATCTAAAGCAAATGAATAAATAATTGACTTTTTTAATACATAATATTTTTAATTTTAAGGTTGTTTCGGAAATATTTTGATTCTTTATTGCAGTACTTAATATAACTTTTGAGTAGCAAATAAACATGATTATTACCTCTGTAACTTGAATTTTTTTTTTTTTTTTTTTTTTTTTTTAAATAAAAAAAAAATAATAAAAATCAAATTCAAAATAAGTCAGAAAAAATCTAAACCTCTATAAGTCGAATATTTCCATACAAAATCCGCCTAAGTCGAAATCCTCCATAAGTCGAAGTCTCTATAACTCGAATTATTTGGCGTCTTCCTTGAAGTTCGACTTACAGAGGTTCTACTGTATATATATTTAATTCATGACTAAATTCAACACCTAAATTTAATTAGAATCCATTATTACTATTCATATTATTATTATTATTATTATTATTATATATAAGGACGTCAAATTAACTTGGGCTTAGGACGCCATCGAACCTAAATCCTTCACTGATCATGGCAGACGTATTTTTCATCCAATGTTTGTCAACATCTTTTATACATTTACAATACTCGATAAGACCTTACTTAGTTTATCATAAAGTCACGGAAAAGATTTAAAAAAAAAATGCTTTAAAGTATTCCAAATATTTGTTCTGTGACGTTAAATTTTTATCAAATTAATCAAGTTTCGATATGAGAAAGAAATTAAAATAAACTCGATAATCTCGAGCGGAAACAATAGGTCCAATGAAAAAACCTTTTCAGTGTAGAGATAATGACGTTACACAAACATGCAATCTTTTAATCGAAGCTAATCTTAAACCCTTTGCAGCAGCATATGGTTTTTTCTCTGGGATAGACTGACAGCTGTTGAAGGTAAAGGAAATAATGAAAGATAAATGTTTTTTGTGTTCTGGAAGCAGAGGAGAAACTTTAGTCAATATTGCTCAGTAAAATCTCACTTATGTTGCTGATTGAAAACTATTGTTGGAAGATCAATTCTAGCTAACTTTGAAGTAGATTTTTCTATAACAATATATATTCAGACTGTATGAACAATTTTATTGATATATGAGAATTCAAGAATTCTACAAAGTGTACTAGTGGAGCTAGTGAACTTATATTTTATTCTTATTTGAAATTAGAACTTCAATGTGATGATAGTGGAGTCATTACTGTCCATACACCAAGAAGTATCTTCAAATAGACATAGATGGTATTTGTATCGAAAGTCCTAATGGATGCTACAAAGTGGTGTGTCTTGCTCTACCTATTTTTTGGTCAGTTAATAGATGGTGTGAATCGCGAGAGAGAAAATTCAGTTTTGCCGGAAAGATTCAACTTTAATTACAAGGGTGCTGGCTCACCTTCAAATGGACTGATTCGTGAAAAACGCTCCGGTGACAACTTTGCATCAAATATTGAATCCTTTCCATCGATACATGGACCATTGTGTTCTCCATATGACTCGTGTATATCGCGTTGTGATGAACTACCTCGTGGATTACCTTTTACATGCAACTGTGATCCGAAGTGTGTGTTATACTCAGATTGTTGTGCAGATTTTCTCAATGAATGTGGAAATCACACCACCTCTCAGAAAAATAATGTTTCTACAAGTATTACTTTATCCGCTAACGTTACTTGTGAACCATTGTTCCAGGATTACTCCGTTTTCATAGTGTCAATGTGTTCTCCTCGCTGGAGAAATGCTGTCATCAAAGAACTTTGCAGTACAGAATTAACAACTGAATGTGTTTTCTCGAACGTAGTTTCCAACTTCACCGATTTAAACAATACTTACGTTCGTTGCGAAGAATTCGTTAATTTACAATGTGTGGAGGAAATGAAACTGAAATGCAACGAAACTATTCAACCTGCGTGCACGAAACTTATTGAAAAACGCTGCTCTAAAATAACTTCTGCCAAATGTAGAAACTGCAGAAAAGAATTTTTGCCTGTTTTTGATAAAAATCAGATAATGTATAGAAATTCTTACTGTGCAATGTGCAATTTCGAAGACAATTACTTCACCAACGAACTTAGAACATTGGTGAAAGAAATGTATGACTTCTCACATTCTGATTCAAAAATTGTTAACACGCCTTCTGGTGTCAGAAATTGCTTTTTAAGCGTCATTGATTCTTGTCCAAGTGACGAGAATGTGTTTTTATCTTCTTTGTGTGCAAATTCGTCGGGTCCTGTACATTCTCACACATCAGTATATAAAAATATTTACTGCGCACTTTGCAATAATGAGTCATTGAATGAGTTGAGATGCATAAATTCTTCTGATTTCTTTCTTGCTAATTCGGCCGATCAAAGTGTCATGTTTGGAATGATAAATCCATTCATCGCAGATCTTGTTACGGGTATTACTTCTGATATCCAAGGTCTGAGACTTGATGATATACCTGCAGCGTTTTCAATGTTGCTGAATTTTGGTCTGGATGGACGTCAACGAGTATATATATCTTCTGAAGACGATGAAAAAATGAAACAACATCAACGTAATTGTGGATCAGGAAAAATTTGGGATCCTTTTAGCTCAGTGTGTCGTAAGCTTCATTGCAGTACACAGTTTGTATTGGTAAATTATCAGTGTGTAAGAAAAGATAATTATGAAGGAGATGATTCAGAAAATGACACCGATATTGCTATTCCAGATGCCAAAGCGAACAGTGTCCATTTAACATTCAATGCCGAAATGGAATTGTTCGATTTCTTACAGTTCTACGCACAGAATATTTCTGAAATTTGTGATTCTATTCGAGAATCTTTTTCTACTTCTTTCAATATAAAAATGGATCGCATACGAAACGTCAGCTTCAATATATCCCTGGGCAACTTCTCAACTTTTAATGAAACGTTAGAATTTTTAAAGGTAATGGATGAATTTCATCCAATAAATTTCACCATCGATCTCGATTTGTATGAGCTATCTTCTGATAACTTAACAGAGCCTGAACCTTCAGTGGATAGCATTGTTTCATTGCTAGCTTCTGCTTTATCAGTAAATGGTTTTGATTTAGGTATTGGAAATAGAACTAGTAGAATTTACGAAATTCATCAAACTGTGGATTTTCTCGAATCATGGTGCAATCCTAAAGAAGGCGGAGAAATGAAAAAATATTGGAATTCAGACTTCAAATTAATACTGAATGATAACGTTACATCACCCATAGGAGAAAGAATAAAAGGTATTTACATAAACAAAACTGATAAATTTTACCCTAAGGGCCAATTCGTTGCTGATATTCTTTACCAAGGCTACCAATTCAATCAGAATCTGATTAACGTTAGTGGATTAGCTGTAGTTTGTGATTGGAAAGTCCAGCTAAACGAATCATGTGCAAGAATTATTCTTGAAAAACATGAGTATCTAATTCAAGAAAATGGCAGTGTTTTGATATTGAATGGTAGCACTGACAGCATTGATGATTCTGTATTTGAAGAGGCAGAGAATGAAAGTATTGTCGTATGCCTTTTATCTCCAAAAATAATTGTCGATGACGATTATTACATGAAAATGGATAAAATTCAAGGTTATCTAAGTTCTTCTTTGTCATGGATATCTGTATTTGCCATGATTGGTGTTTTGGCCACATATGCATTATTTTCAAGTCTTCGCAATTTACCCGGTTGTAATACCATGAATTTAACAATTTCATTGTTGTCCATGCAAATTACTTTTCTTCTAGGCCAGCGTAATACAGTAACCGGTGACGATTGCAAAGGAGTAGCCATTATTTTTCATTACGAAATTCTTTGTTGTTTCATGTGGATGAATATCATGGCTTATGATTTATATAAGACCTTTGGAAACAAAACCGTTTTGAATAATATACGTAGCAAAGGGAAATATTTGTTACGATACTTAGCATATGCTTATGGAATTCCATTGTTTGTAGTTATCATTACTACTTTGGTGGATCATTTTTGGGTGGATTCATTTTTTTCACCGCGTTATGGCAAAAATAATGTATGTTGGATCAATGGTAAGTATGCAGCTTTGATTTATTTTGCAGTTCCTTTAGCAATTGTTATGTGTGTAAACTTTATTTTTTACATTTTAACAATATGGTCCATCAGAAACGTTAAGCATGTTTTATATCTAAGCAATCAGAAAAAGAACCAGACGGGTAAAAGTGACGTGTTTCTTTATGCAAGAATGGCTCTTGTTATTGGTTTAACATGGGCGTTTGCATTTGCTGCAGCTTTTACTAGACAAGACCTTCTAACAGGACGGATTCTGACCTATCTTTTCATTATTTCAAATACTTTGCAAGGTGTTTTCATTTTTGTTGTTTTTGTATGTAATCGCAGAGTTTACCAGCTCTACAAAGAAGCTATTCGAAAGTTGTTAGTTAGAATTTCCAACAGTTCTGCTTCTAAAAAGACTTCTGACAGGATTAACAGGTTTTTAAACATTTTGCATAGAACTGAGTCTGTTGATACTGTTATGTCGACCGTTTCAAATTCTAGTTCTAATTCGAAGACGAATGATTCTAAACTAAAATCAATTGAAGAAGAATAATGAAAAATTTATAAAATAAGAATTTAATTTCATTCTTAATTATTTATTCATTCTTGTATATATATATATTATTATACTGTTAAAGTGATCTGTGTAAACTATTGATTAAGACTTTTTCATACTGTGAAAATGTCACATAATATCATCAAGTAAAAAATGTTTAAATTTATAAATTATGCAAAATTTTAGTGTTAGTTTTATATTTAAGTTTGTTAGTTTCTGTGTTTATGTTAAAAAAAATTATCTTTCTGATTTCACTGATCTTTATCTTTCTGAACACTGATTTCATATCATTACCATTAAATATCATATTATTACTAAAAAAATACTTCAATAGAATTTAATTTGCACTACTGAGTTTTTATTAAAATTAATTATGAAAAAGATGTTGAGATGTCTTTAAAATTATAAAATACAAATTAAAATCGGATAGCCTTTAAATATCTGAATTAATAATTAATTTCTAAAATATAAATTTGTTTTTATAACTAACACTGCATTTATATTTTTATTTTATTGAACTTATCAAAATATGTGAATTCTTGAGATCAAAGGCTGTTTAATTAATTTGTAGGAGATTTATTTTTCAAATTCACTTTCTCTATTTCTAGTAATTTATATAAATAAATAAACTACACTTCAAAAGAATTCAACAAAATTTTTTTTGATCTTATTGCATTCTGATTTCATTTTACTTCAGAGAAAATTAGAAATTCGTATTGATATAGTATTATTAAAGAAGGATTAAATAATAAATATTATTATAATTAAAGTTCATATATGAAGTTTTTTTTAATGTTTGTTTCATCATTTTTTGGTATGAGTATTTTTCAAAATGCCAAAGAGTAGAACTTTTTGTAATTTTGCTGTTTTCTATTTGTGAATAACTTGTGATTATAACTTATTGTACATAATTCTGGAAATTTTACTTTCGTACAAATTTTTTTTAACTATATTTCACTGCGATTTTTGTACATATAAAATGTTATATTAAATGATTTTCATAAAATTCTCTTTTTAAAATTGGAGTTATTATTATTAAGCTCTTTAATAAAATTATTTTCTAATTAACCTTTTACGAATGTTTTGATGAATTTGCTTAATAAAATGTTACGTTGAAGAATTTGGAGAATTTTATTTTTTTCAAATTTATACGCAAAAAGCTTTGAAAATAATGGCAAGTTATTTAATGTCTTAAAATACGCGTTAATTCTTTTAAAAAACGTCCTTTTTTGCACTGAAATAAGTAATCTATATTTCAATCTTGTAATACATTAATTAGAATAAATTGAAAAATATTTCTATTAACTAAAAACTGTTTTTTATGCTCCAATATTTTATTTCTGAATTTTTATCAAGCTAGTTGTTATTTAGAATAAATAAACAAAATAAATTAATTAAAGTTATTTATTTTTTTCGTCATAATATTTATTTCAATTTTTCTCACAGAATTATTTTATTAATTTATTATTTAATGATAACTAAAGCATCATTATCAGAATAACTTTCTTAATTACTCGGTTTTAAACGTTATGCAAATAGTTTTATTAGGAAAGATGTAATGTATAAAATTTATATATATGTATATAATTTAATTGTTTTATGTATACAATTTAAATAGTTTACAATTTTATAGAATGAAAAAATATCAATCTGAACATGATCTTATTGGGAAAGAGATATTTGCTCTCTAAATTTGTTTACAAACATGTTATATATAAATTTACTGTCAAATCTTTCTTATCTTTCTTTGTTGATCGATTTTAAAATGATTTGCTTATTGATAAGGTTTGTTTCTTCGCTGTTTAAGTTTGTTTGTAATTAAACAGATAACTAAAACTAACATTTTTTAAAGTTTTTTTTTTTTTTTTTTTGGTTGATTCCTAGTATTTTTAGCACTTTAAAACATTAACATTTTTTAATGAAAAAAATTTGGAAGTTTGAATAAAAATTATTAAACTGATTAATGAATTCGAATTGATACAGTATTATTAAAGATGAATTTCAATGAAATAAATTTTTTAAGAGGTTTATTTTTTAAAATTCCTTTTTCATGTGTATATTAAAATAATAATTATAAATGCGAAAATAATAAACATAATTAATAATTTCTGACAATTTCTGCTTATATTTTTAATATTTTAATTAAATTATCCAAAATCTTCATACTTTTGAAGCCTTTTAAAAAATATTTATTTTTAAATACACAGGGTGATCATAATTAAAAGTCCCATTCTCAAAATGCTCTAAAAAAAGAAACACTCTTCACAATGAATTCAAATTTGAATTTAAAATACTTGAAGAAAGGGCAAACAATACGGTATCAAAAAAAAAAAAAAAAAAGCTGTAAGCGGAAAGTGAATTTGGGAAGTGAATTCACTGAATGTGAAATTGAATTTGGAAAGAAAGTGAATTTGGCTGCCAGTGATATTTTGTATAGAAATGACAACGTATTTGGCATGAGTTGCACTTTAAACCAATTGTAGTGTTCAATCTTCTTGATTGTTTCCGTTTTTTGACGTTAAAAAAGGACTTCCAAGTCATTCAACAGTTGTGACACTGTTAACCATCCACCACGACAAGGTCATACCAAATGGAATGGGAAAAATTGTTGGAACTTTTTTTTTTTTTTTTTTT
>BPLQ01000920.1:658686-678302 GCA_021605075.1 Caerostris darwini | reverse complement strand
TCATTGTGACGAGTGTTTCTTTTTTTACAGCATTTTGAAAGTGGGACTTTAATTAGAATTATCCTGTATTATTAAATTTATTTCGCAAGGAAGAATATTATTTTTTTCGTAAAATAATTCGATAATTATTTTATGAAAAAAATGATTTGGGTAGCAAAAAATGTTATCGAAGCTTTACTTTCAATAATTTACATAAAAACATTTTAGTAATAAACTTTTAAGCATATTTTTGTACTTTTAATAGAAATGGAAGAACTTTTTTTTATTATATTCACAGACGATAATTTGATGTATTATAAATAATTACTAGTGCTGTCTGTATTGATAAATAAAATTAGAAATACATAAACGATTACTAAAACTTTTATTTTTTGACAAGTATGCAATTTTTATTTATATACAAAAAACATATAGCTACATGAAGCAATTTGTAAAGTAAGGAAAAAAATGTGTGCACATTTTGATGATAATTTGTTTTGTCACAAACCAGACATTTCGAATTATATCTTGACATTGAATTGCTACAAAATACAAACACTTTATTTCATTAAAAGAATATTTTATTAAATTTATTATAATTTAATTTATTTAACTCGTGCAATATTTATTTGCGATTGATTATGTTCTTCTACAACAGATTATGTATCTTCTACAATTTTAATTAAAATTCAAACCAACTATGTAAAACCAACCAGAAAGATTGTCATGATGATTGTTGTTTTTATCTGTCATCTTTTTTTAGATAATATTGTAAACATTTTTTCTATATAGCAATTAAACCAGGAGTGGCCAACCCAAATGATCTTGCGGGCCACTTCGGAAATGCATCATAACTCTGGGAGCCGCATATAAAATTATATATTATATTAGATTTAGACCCACTATAGACATTTTTATATTCATATTACAACCTGTTATATTAGATGTTCATGAGTTCGCAGAATATAATTTAATTATTCTGGGAACTCACGAATAAAACAGGCCATATCTGTCATATATTCGCAAGAATATTATTTTAAAATAAAAGTTAATTTTTTCTCATAATGTCGACAGTTCATTTTTGAATATATGGATGCCCACATAATGTATTTTGTTAATATATTGCTTTTCACTACTATGGCCATTGTAAAATAAATATATTTTGTAAAAGTGGGATAAATCTCACTGGCCGGGAAAATATTCAATGCCACCCCTGATTTAAACACTTCAAATGCGATTTAACCCAAAAACATTTAATTTTATTAAAACATTGCATTCATTTTTATTAAATAAACATATATCTTCTTTTAAATTTGCTATTTTGGTCATTCAAAATATTATTAAAAGATCTTTTTCTACAAAAAAAAGTTTGGTAAATAAAAGCTAATGCTATAAATGTGAATGCAAAAATATTCAATGCCACCCCTGATTTAAACATTTAACTTTTATAGATAAAAAGTTAAGCAATAAGTTATCATTTAATACCATCAAAACACAATAAACATAGGAGAATGTATTAATAGACATGAACTTTTTTATAATAATGTTTGGATATTTTGCTTACAACATACAGTGATAAGATTAAATAACAATTGATAATTAAATACATCACAAGGTACAAATATATAAATTTGCTCAAAGTGTAGAAGATAAAATATTTAATTAGACATTGATTTAATTTGTGGAAATAAATATTTTTGGGAAATTATCTCTGAAATGATCAAAGGCTTATATTTGATTTCAAATAACAGATTAGATAACATGAAATTTTGAACATTAAGCTATAAGATTTCAATTCTTGCAATCATTTAGTGCTGCATGATATGGAATAACCTTTCATAAGTATTTTAAATAGAAAGAAATATTTTGCTGTATTAAAACATTTAAAATACAAGCTGTGCTATAAAGTTTTTATTGTAAAGTAACATTTATATATTGTACGGTTACAGTGTTTGAGGAATGAATTTTAAATTAATTATTAAAAAAAACACGTGCAATATTATTAGTTTTAATTTTTTTATATATCTGTGTTTTTGAGATATTTTTATTTAGGTCACGTGCACTTTAAAGGTTTTAAAATATGGTTTTGTTATATTAGCTTTTGAAAGTTGGCAACGTAAAAGTGTTCTAAACAAAAGTTAGTTTGAGGTTTATAGTTCGGATTTTGGTTTTAAAAAGGCATGATATTTGTGGAGTGTTTTGTTCGCATTGCTAATTTTTCATGTTAAATATTAGTGATGATTTGCAATTTGTTTTGTTAATGGTCACAAATTAATAAGTTGTTTAATTTGACAAACATTAAAATATATGTGTTAATAATGTTAAATATTTTAATATATACAAATGTTATATATTAAAATATATAACATTTGGCATTGAAGTATTTGTATTAATAGATTGCCACACAAAACGATAGTTATATTAAAAGTAAAATAAAACTTCCCAAAACAGTCATGAAATTACTGAAATTGAAAATATTTCTTTTAAAATGCTATCGTATTGCATTGCCACACAGAATGATAATTACATTAAAAGTAAAATAAACCTGCTCTTATTGTAGATTAATACGGAGATTCTTGACTGCGTAGCAACCTCTAGCTCCTTCATTGTTAGATGTTGAAACGTAGCGGTGTCTCATGCCCTTTGAGTTATTAAGAAAAAAGAGATGATTAAATACCCTTTTTAAAAAAGAATTATTTATTTAATAAAATTATAAAATGAAAAATAACAAACATTTCAAAAATGTAGATGCTGATGAAATCAGTCGCATGTAATCAAAAAATAAAACAGAATGAGCAAATTTCAAATTAGGAGAAAAAATAGCTTAGGAGAAAAGTGAACTTTTTTCATCTAGACAGTTGTATGTAATAAATCAGTCGGAGCAGCAGAAAATCGTCAGAATAAGGAATTAATTTAAAATACGAGTATTTAGACCAGTGCGAGGTCTTTTGCTATGTTTGCGGGAAGAAATATCATAATCGTAATTTTGTAGGATATTTAAAACAGGATTATTGATGTTTTGCATATCATTATAGAATTAAATAAAACTGCTCTAAACAGTCATGAAATTACTGAAATTGGAAATACTTCTTTTAAAATGCTTTCGTATTGTATTGCCACACAAAATGATAGTTACATAAAAAATAAAACAAGTAATATAAAAAAAATAAATTTTAAGTCAATTCCCACTTTTTTTTCACTCTATTGCAGAAAGTCCTTTATAAATAATTTTCATTCATTTTTTTAAGTTTATCTGGCACCATCTATTGGCAGATACATGGAAAAGAACTTAATCAAAACTTAAAAGAAAAAATTATAAGAATAATAAACTTAATTAGAACTTAAATCTAAAAAAAAAACTAAAATTAATAATCTAGTTAAATTTAATTACTGAATTAATACTTGAAAAAACTGTATTAACATCAAATGCCATCCACTACCATTTAAAAAAAATGTATTTGAACTTGAGTGGATGAATAAAAAGTATTTAATGAACGATTGAAAATTTGAACAACATATATATAGGGAGAGTGTGAGCTAATAGAAGGAATTGAATAAAACTGCTCTAAATAGTGAACTCAGAATAAAACATTCATAATAGCCCTATTTTACAAAATAAGCTTTGCTTCAAGCACTGAATAAGATTCCTACCAAATATTTATGTCCTGATGATTAAATTTAATCCGTGCATTCGTTAAAACAACCCATTCAGACCAAACAGAGACGACCATATTATGACGTCATTGCCTGAAGCACCGATAAGTCCGGGCTTAATGCGCAAGCTCTGATTAAACCGTTGTCCAACACATCAACAAGACAGAAAATGAATTCCGGTTCGATGCCTAATCAGCGATTTACGGTGCAAAGGAATGAATGGTTGAATCAAAGCTTTCATTTGAATGAACTTTAGGTGCATATTAGGAAGTTCTAAACCCATTCAGTATGGAATGCATATTTAATTTAGTATATAAACCATGCCAGATTTTAAAAATAGACTACCATAAAAGAATTTATATAAAGTAAACGAACAATTAACAACAATAACTTTATATGTGTTTGTTAATAAGATTGTTGTGATTTTTTTCATGTTAAATTATTTGAGATTTAAGAATTTATGAAATTAGAATTCAAAAAGGAAACGAACAGAGTAAAATAATGAAGTTATTAGTTTTTGTTAAAAGCATTTGCCATTTTTTTTCTGAAAACAATAATTTGAGATTTCAAATATTTTAAACCTAAATAATATTTTTAAGTGAATGAACAATTTAGAATTAATAAAGTTAATTAGTAATTATTTATCAATTATTAAAAAAATATGTATATATTAAAATTTTTCTTGGAGCATTCCATAATATTTACAAACGAGCAATTTATATTTTTTTAAGCAAATGAGCAATTTAGAACAATAATTATTTTAATTTAATTTTTTTAGTTTAACATTAATTATTAATTATTGAATAAATATTCATATCTTACAATTTTTTTGTAATATATTCTTTTGAGTTTTAAAAATATATAAAAATAGAGGTATTTACAAAACAACTGAAGAATTTAAAGCTATGTAATTATTTTTGTTGAAAAGATTGCTGTAATTTTTTTTGCTGGTAAATTCTTTTAAATTTAAAATAATAAAATAAGCAGTCTAAAATGAAAAATTTAGAACAATAAAATATTTTAGATTTTTTTAAGATAAATTATTGGAGGTTAAAAATTTTAGTGAAATAGAAGAATTTAGAGAACAAATGAACAATTATGGGAGCATCGAAAGTATTGTAGATTTTGTATTGTATTTTAGCATGGAACATTTCTGTTGGAAGTTATCAAATTCCAATTGAAGCTGATCAAGCATTAAACTCAGATACATTTTTTTTGTATATTTCAAATTTGTGTAATTTTTAAGTAGAAAATAAGATATTTTTTTAGTTTAGTTTGAAAAGCAGCTTTGATTAACGGTTCTTCCAAATTTTATTAAATTACAATGAATACAAATTTCAAAATCACAATTCTTCTCATTTTTCCTTAATATTTGGTAATCAGTGGTTATTTGGATTTTAGTTATTTATGATATTCATCATTGTACTATGATGTTTTTTTTTTACAATACTTTATTTCCCATGTAGCAATTTTAATGATAAATAAGAATGTCTAGAATTAATAAATGAAATATAAAAAGAATAAGATTGTAAAATTAATAAGATTTAAATAGGATTATAATATTATAAGTTTATATTGATAATCCCACATTCTAGTTATTTTCCAAAAAAAAAAGTGCATTTATTTTCGTAAAAGTAAATAATTATATTTATAAAAGATTACAACTGATAATAGAAATGATAAAGGAAACTAGATGTCCCAGAAAAGTGTTATTGTGAATATATAAATATTTTTTTATTTCATATACAGTAAATAATAAAGTCCCACTTTGAAAATGCTGTAAAAAAAAGAAACACTCGTCATAATGAATTCAAATTTGAACTGAAAATACTTGAAGAAGGGGGAAACAGTATGGCATCAAAAAAAATTTCTACCGATTTTTCCCATCCATTTTGATATGACTTTGCCGTGGTGGATGGGCTTTCCACTAACAGTGTCACAAGTGTTGAATGACTTGGCAGTCATTTTTCCGTCAAAAAACCGAAACAATTAAGCACATTGAACACTACAGTTGGTTAAATGTGCAACTCATGCTAAATACGTTGTCATTTCGATTCAAAATATCACTGGCAGCCGAATTCACATTCTTTACGCCGCTTACAGCGCTATCTATTAGTACATTTTGGAACGTTTTTTTTTAATTACATACCGTTTCCCCCCTTTTCAAGTATCTTCAGTTCAAATGTGAACTCATTCTTTTTTTACAGCATTTTGAAAGTGGGACTTTAATTATAATCACCCTGTTTTTTATATCTTAGTCAATATACCGCATTGGACAAAAGAAAAAATTCTTGTAACTTTGGAAAAACAACTTAACACATGCATGATGAGAATTTTATATTAAACACTGTTAAATAATAATTAAAATAAGAGTAATCTATGAATTAATTTTTTAAAAAAGGGGCTTTTCATAAAGTAATTTTATTTAAAAAAATAAATTAGCCATTCACATTTGTTTGCATTCATCTTAAAAATTAATTAATTTTGATAGGCAGAGAAAATAACACGTGCTTATATTTTATTTTATATCTGCCTTTTATGTAATGTTTACTTGTAATTTAAATTCAGTCATAATTTTATGAACCTACAAAGCTCGTCCTTTCTTCCTTAATGGCACGACATCTTATAGATACAAATCTAAATTTAATTAATAAAGTTTCTGGTTTTAAATTTGGTACTTATGAACAATAGGATTTGCATGCGAGAAATGGATGCACATCCACGTAGAACTAAATGAGTTTAAATGAAGTCTTTTAAATGGTGACCACACATAGAATACTTTTTGCCATGTCTACATTTTAAGGATTAAGTGAAACAAGTAAAGAGTTTTAATGAACCTTAAAAGATTTTCTTGATAATACGATTCAACTGATAACTGGAAGGGGGGAAGTGTTTTACATGAATTAAGGGTAAAACATTTCTGAATTAATAAGTTACCACATGCAATACAAAACGACTAGATTCTTGCCCATTGAACAGTTCAATGGAAAGCACCCATCATTATACCTACTGAACATCAATGGCTTCTTAAGACTGTCTTCGTTTAAATAATTTAATGTTTTCATTTCGGTGTTCAGAAATCGTTTTACTTTAGCTTAGACACCGATCATACTACTGTGTCCAAAAAGTAAGATCCGTTTTCAATTTAAATTTCCAGGGGCTCATGGAATTTCATTTTTCTTTTTCTTTTTTAGGTGTCTGGCACTGTCCTTGACATCTGCGTGAAATCTCACGTCAAAATATTCATCAGTGTTTGAGATACGCTTAGCTTTGTGAGACGCTAAAACTGATTCCGGTGATTTTTGAAATGTCTGAATGAATTGAGCAAAGAACTTGCATTCAATTTTGTTAGAGGAAACGTATAGAATGTTGCAGAAGGCATTCGGTGAGCATTCTTATATCGGAAAGAAATGCTTACAAGTGGTATAAACAGTTCAAAGAAGGCAGAGAACACGTTGAAGACGAAGGGCCCTCTGGTTGACCCTCAACCTCAACAGACGAAGCTCACGTCCAAAAAAATTAACGTGAATCGCCGCGCGCTTTGAAGGCTATCCATGACGATGACTTTTTTGCATGCATTGAGTATTGGAAAAAAAGTTTTCATATGTGCATTGTGTCCGGAGGGGATTACTTTGATTATGGCGATGGAATAAATTTGGAAGAAAAAATAAAGAGTTTTTGAAAAAAAAAAAAAAAAAAAAATTGGAATTACTTTTTGGGCACAGTAGAATGTTTTAAAGCGTTTTAAGACAATGTAATTTGTATTCAAAAGAAAATGTTACTTTTAAAGATTGAAATGAAGGCCATCAAAAACTTTCTGCCACCATTTGAGCAGCTACTGTAGAACAAAACTGATATATAAGTGATATTAAGTTATGAAGTCAACAACTGGGGCCTGATGGCCGAGTGACTAGCGTTCGGTGCCGCAGATTTCGGCTTCGAGTCCCGGAGGTGCCATGGATGTTTTTAGTGATTCGGAATTCACTTTAAGCTGTAGGTTCCGGTCTGATATGACTGTTGGGAGTAGGGATGACAACCCTATGCCATCTGTCATGAAATCTGCAAGTAGGCAGACGGCCATTGGCCCACAATGGGATTATTGCGTCAATGAGGAAGAAGAGAAATACAATAATTAATTTTGAACTTTCCAAAATGTCCATGAGTATACAGTAGATAAAGAATACAAGATCATTTAAAGACTTTTTGCTATTTTCCCTTTAACTCACTTAAAATAACTAAACAAAAATTTAGGAAAGTTATTGAAAAATATTTAAGCCTTCATTTCAAAGTTTTACAAGAATGCATATTAAATAATAATTTAATTTTTATAGTTTTACATCAAAACACAAAAAATTCTGCAGAATTGAATGGTAGATTTAGTATGTATTTTATAATGATGGTTTAGTATATTAAAATATAAACCTAGTCTAGTATATATGCAAATTCACGTAAATTGTTTTTAAAACTTCATGGGTGTCTTTGAAACGAATGATGTATATTGCAAAACTATTGCTATTAAATAAAATATTTTGTAGAATAATTTGAATAAACGAAGACAGTCTTAAGAGACACAAATATTGCAACAATGAAATGCAAGGGTGCCTTTCAATATGCTTTGGCTAAGGCACATTACCATGCGTGACAAAAGAACTCCATAGCAAGTCTTTTTTGGAGCCATATTTTATCAAATCAGGCCATCGTCCATATAAATTAACATGGAACCATACTTCATACTGAACACGTTATCTGCAAATCTTTCTCATCTGATTGCAAAAACGCCATGTCATTGAAACACAGTTCCATTTAATCCGAATATGTTTAGAATCCAAGGGATCGTCAAGAAAGGATCAAGATGCCCAAAAGAAGTACCAGCAGCCACGCTGAGAAGTGCTTGTTGGTGGGGCTGCCGTTGCCTTCCTCGAGGGTCCCCGTGGCATGGCCTTTGCTGGCAGAAAATGAGCGGAGACAGTTCAGGGTGGGAACGTTCTCGTGCTGCTTGCAGAATCCGAAAGACTGTTTGAGTGCCGTGATGACCGTCTCTTGCACCAGTTTTTGAGCGTCCTCTTCGCAGCGGCCGTCTATGGCGTTCCTCATGCATCTGCTGTATTCGTGCACCGTGCTGCAGATGAGAAAAAAGTATTGAAGTATTTGAAATTATGCATATAATACATTTTTAAATTGGCAAGTAGCATAGCAGTTTTAGTAGGGATTGATCTGAAGATAGGGAGTGCATACATTTTTCAACTTTTTGGAATAGAAGATTAAAAGTAAGGCCTGATGGCCGAGTGACTAGCGCTCTGGCGCTCGGTACCACAGGTCTCGGGTTCAAATCCCGGCGTTGCCATGGGTGTTTGTAGCGGTTCGAAATCCACTTTAAACCGTAGGACCTGGTCCTAATAGGACCTTAGAGCGTTGCTGGGGCATTGTTACTCCGCGTCCGTGGCTTGTCTTCAAGTTACACGGCTCCCTGGGTAGTGCAAAGTGAGTAATATCAGTGCAGCCCTTATGGCATAAAAAGATCACGGTCTATTTGTCAGCTGCATTAGAAAAAAAAAGTTTAAAAGTAAAGAGAAAACATTCATATTGTAATATCTCAGCAGTGGCGGATTTAGGTTCGATGGCGTCCTAGGCCCAAGTTAATTTGACGCCCTTATATAATAGTAATAATAATACGAATAGTAACAATGGATTCGAATTAAATTTAGGTATTGAATTAATTAATTATATATCTATATATATTTGGTATAACAACTAAACATACAATTCAGAATAAACCATGTCTATCTAATTAATCATATGATATACATTTGTTTCTTGCTTTCCTCCGTGCGAAAGTATTAATGACATTCTCATGCTTAACTTCTTGAACTCATTGTGTTTCAATGTTCAATAATGCAAGTGCATTGAGCCTATCTGGCTTCATTCAAATTGACTCAATTAATTAGTGTTTCGAGGCCTATTTCTTTATATTTTTGTGATTTTTCCAAGTTCTAGTACGACCTTTCTAAATTGATCATAGTAATCTTTGAAAAACGCCTCACATTACGTAAAACTATAAAATTTTTATACGAGATTAAAAAAATAATAATAAAGTTTTTGAGTAACCGGACAAAGGTATAATTAAATATGGCGAATTAATATTTTGTGCTACAATGATGAGCAAACAAACGCTACATTTAGATTTTTTAAGAAAAATCTAACGTCAATAGATAAATGCTGTACATAACGAAAATTTGTTTAGTACCTATTTGTTAGATATTTTAAATTTTACTACTTTACACTTACACTTTAATATTACACTTTATTATTATTAATATTACACTTTAAAATAATTCCACCCTTTAAATTGTGCAATTGTCTTTGTTGCACAAAATATCAAATATAACAACAATCGGAAAGAATAAAGATAAGAATTGAAAAAAAAAATTTTAAATATTTTTTTCTGGAAAATATAAATTGAGATTTTAAAGCACTATTTTTGGGGAAATGTGAACGTTTAGTGGAAATGATTGAAATATATTCCAGACGTCAATTTAAGAAGTTTTATTTTTATCATCATACGGAGTTATTGAGAATATATTCAGCTAAAATATCTTTTTGGTTTATATTTTATAAAGCTATTCAAATAACAGTTCATATTTATTATTAGTTACATGTCAAAGCTTGTGAACTGAAACGCAAATAATTTATCCGTTTTTTACCAGAATGTTCCAACCAAATCTTAATCTTTGACTAACGTAAAAAATTGATTTCATTGAAAACTTCGCTGTTTAATATATCAAAAAGCGTTAGAAAAAGAATTTATTCTATGACTCGCAGTTGATTTAAAATTTTACTTCAAATTCAGAAACATGAATTTGTATAACAGATTATGCCTCAATTTTGATGTTAGTAATAAACCTAGAAATTTATAAAACGTTAAAAATACTTTATTGGTGCTTCTATGGAAAACAGCGGCCTGATGGCCAACTGGCTAGAGTTCTGGTCGCTTGTATTAAAGGCTTCAGGTACGAATCCTGGCGGTGTCATGGATGTTTGTTGGTGGTTCGTAATCCACGTTAAACTGTAGGTCCTGGTCTGATTAACCTAATGTGTGCACAAGATGACCTTACAGCGACAAACCAACCCAACTCTCCATAAAATAAAGCGGCCTGATGGCCAATTGTCTAGCGCTCTGCCCGTTGGTACCGAAGGCTTCAGGTTCAAATCCTGGTGGTTGCATGGGTGTTTGTTGGTGGTTTGGAATCCACGTTAAACTATAGGTCCCTGTCTATTTAGCCTAAAGAGTGCACAAGATGACAATAGAGCGACAAACCAAACCTATAGGAAATATCGCAATTTTATATTTTACACTGTAAAAATGTATATGGATATTTTATTTAAAAATGTCTATCATTTTGAATAAAAAAAAATTTCTTGGCTGAAAAATTAATATTTGCAATACGTTAAATTTTTTTAAATGTAAAAGCAAGGTGATGTTCACTCTGTATTGTTTATTTCTACTGTACTGAATAGAAATTCTAAAAATATGTGGGATGGGGGTTTACCAGCATGTCATCTTGATTTGTTCCTCCTGAGACTGTGATTGGACGACGAACAGGTTTCCAATATATTGATTGGAGCACACCCTGAAGCGATCTGACACGTTCTTGTAGCATCCCACGTGCTTCAGGAATCCTGGGTACAAAGAAAAGAGAAATGATGAGATATTGAACACAGCTTTTTTTTTTTTTTTTACTTCTTTGTGTTAAATTATTCTTCGCAATATTTTCAAAACACGCAATCGTCTGGATTCGGAGGATTTAACCCTTTATTCCTCCTTTTTACATCCAATGCAAGTTTGAAGTTTGAGAACAGATCGACACACAGATATATATATATATATATATTTGTATATATATATCTGTATATATATATATATCTGTATATATATATATCTGTATATATATATATATATCTGTATATATATATATATATCTGTGTGGCGATCTGTTCTCAAACTTCAAACTTGTATGATGTAACAGTGGGGCCTGAATGGCCGAGTGGTTAGCGCTCTGGCGTTTGGTACCACAGGTTTTAGGTTCGAGTCCCGGCGGTACTATGGCTGTTTGTAGTGGTTGGGAATCCACTTTATACCGTAGTTCCCGGCCTAACAAGATCGTAGAGCGTTGCAGAGGTTTTGTTACTCCGCATCCGTAGCTTATCTTCAAGCTACATGAACCTGCTGGATAGTGCTAAGTGAGTAAAGTCGGTGCGGCGCTTGACTTAAGACATCAAAGACAATTGTCTGAGTGTTTCCCAGCTGCATTAGAACAAAAAAAAATAATAGTTACAGATATTGAAAAGGAATCCTGGTCTGCAGAGTATAACATTCATGGACAATTATGGACGTTTTGATTTGAATGCATTTGCCACTATAATAGCACTGTCCAATTTAACAATTGTATATAATGGTAAATATATAATATATTAAGTAATAGTAAGCTTTACCATGAGGGTCCTGCTTTACTGTACCCAAATTTTGCTATGAATTTTGAAATGAATACCATGTACCCCATCTAGGCGATTTGCATCCTCCTCTAACTACTCCCGAGCCCAACTTAAGGTTTACGCCAAGGGTCGCCAACCTAAATGACCTAGAGGGCCACTTAGGTAATGCATCTTACGTCCGCGGGCTGCATATAAAATTATATATCCTCACATTAGATTTAGACCTAATACAGCCATTTTTGGGAGTGAAAAATTAAAGCATCATGAGCTATTATTATTGCATTTATATTATTGCATTCTTGCACGTAAGATAGCTAATATAATAATAATGATGATACTAAACGCACATTGTAAAGAAATATATAACACTAAGAAGAAAATATAAGAAATATATAAATACAAACGAAATAAAAAAAATGAAATCATTAAAGTATATTTATTTTACTTGTCCGATATTTGTTTCTCCACTCATCATGAGTTCGCAGAAAGTAATTTAATTATTTTGCGAACTCATAACTGTAAACTCCTAAGTAAAACAGCAACATCTATATTCGCAAGAATATCCTTTTAAAATCAAAGTTAGTGTTTTTTCATCATTTCAACAGTTAGTTTTTGACTATATGGATGCACACATAATGTATTTTTTAATACGTTGGTTTTCACTACTTTGGCCATTCTAAAATAAATATAGTTTGTAAAAGTCTGATAAATCTCACGGGACGGAAAAATGTTCAAACCGGGCCGTGGGTTGGCCACCCCTGACTTATAGTTTAATATGACTTACTGAGATTTCATATACGGTTAAGATTTATTTTGTTGAGCCTCCTCTCCAAAACAAAATCTAATGTACCGATAAATATATGCATGCGTATTAATTAATTTCTTAATATCCTTATTGTCTTAATCACAGACTGTGGAGTTTCCCAGTTATAATTTGAACATATTTTCTACATTCTTTAATGTCATAAAGAGTCGTATGGCTTGAAGGTATCTATACAATCCCACTATACTTATGTATACAATCTCACAAGCCAATTTATCTATACAATCCACTAAAAGTGTGATAAATCTCACGGACCAGAAAAATGTTTAAGGAGAGATGCGAGTTGGCCACCCATAGTCATGAAGACTTCCTGTTTGACACCTTCAGTCGAATTTCGAACCATACTCTCTTAGTTCTGAAGCCCCCCCCCCTCCCCAAAAAAAACACTATTTAGAATTAAGCATCTGCAACTATAGATGCTTAAAGGCCATAATATCATATGCAAATTGACGAGAAATTAATAAGAAATTCTTATATGGGCTATTATATAGATTTTGACCCAAAACTATTTGTCACTATAATGATAATGCTGAACGGCCCAATGCCTTTTAGAGATTTAGTGGATGAGAAACTCAAATTTAATAGTTTCAAAGCTCCATTTCGTTATTAATTTAACACTACTATGTATCAGGCTTTTGGGTAAAGTTCGTAAAGTTCCTAGACATCATTGTGGTTGTTTATTCTTCAAATGCATATATCAATATATTTAATAAACGGTAATAAAAGCATGATTATTGTCAGTTAAAAGATAAAAAAATTATAATGGGAATGAGAATGTGTATTATTAAGTTAATATATGTTATGATCAATGATTTTAAGTTATTGAAATTATCTTTCAGATGTCATGTTTTATCTAAATTTTGATACAAATTTTTTTTTTTTTTTTTTTTGCAAGCTTAATCATTTTTATAAAAATATTTTTACTACCTATAAATAAAAGACAATGTTAATACATAACTATTAGAAGTTTCACAAAGAAAACAAGCTACTTATATTAACGATATTTTTTATGTTTTGCATTATTAATGAAAAAAGATTAAACATTATTGCTAATAACAATCACTCGTTTTAATTAAAAGCAAATCTAAAAAATACAAACCTTGTTAACAAAAAGTAATAAAATAGGAAACACTTTTAGGACAAGCAAAAAAAAAAACCCTGTCTCATTCATTATTTCGGACACTATTTGATTATTTAATTTTTTTATCACTACTTGATTTTCACTATTTGATTTTAATCTTAATTCCCCAAACCTATAATCGAAATTATAAAAGAGTTATTTTTTGTGGAAGGGAGACCACTTGGAGCTAGTTAGCTCCTACCTCACTGACCCAGCACTCTTAAACATTTGTCTATTTCTTCTTGTCAAATTAGCTGACTATAGAAAAAGACGATGATTGGTTACAGAAAATGAAGCATTTTTAGTTTTCATTCTTTATTTAAAACTAAAAATATTATATAACATATAAATTGATTATATATTGTATTATATAAATAATATAATATATTATATAAATTGATAACTAAAAATGAAGCCTTTTTAGTTTATATTAATCCTCTTAAATTTATAATTTACTTTATTTTTCATAATTCATATTAGTTTCTATTTTTAAAGACCATTCTGATAAAAAATAATTTATGAAAATTTTTTCAACTATTTCGATGATTTTTAGTTTTGGTAAATTTTATTTGGATTAAAAAACGGGAAAATAAATATGAAATCTTAATCGCAGATACAAAACACTGATACGAAATAAAAATTCTTGTTTGTTACATTGTAAAAATAAAATTTTGATAAATAAAAAAAAACACTAAAAAGCAAAATATCAACAAGCTTATTCAAGATAATATTTGAAAGGAACTAAAAATACGTTAAAAAAAAAAAAGGAACACAATCTCATAGACTTCCAAAATTAAATATTTTAAATAATTTATTTTAATTCAATTACTTTTTTAACAATAAAATTTAAAGAATATTTCTTAATCAAACCACCAAATGACTCCAGGTCAAATAAATTAAAAATGAATTTAAAAAATAAAAATAATTTAATAAATAAATAAATTATTTATTTAATAAATAACTAATTTAATTAAAAAAGGAACTAATTCGAATATGTTCATAATTTTTTGGCTAGGCACAAGATTAAAGAATAATAACTTTAGAGAAAAAAATTAGGACGCTAAAGGGTATAGTTTTTAAGTTACAATGGAATAAGACATATTTTTATATAAATAGGTTATTAGTTTCCAATTTGTAAAACAGCGTTGGAAAAAAAAAAAAAAAAAAAAAACCGCAGGTTCCACCGAGATTTGAACTCGGATCGCTGGATTCAAAGTCCAGAGTGCTAACCATTACACCATGGAACCACACGTGCGAGTGGTAGGTATAAACAGTAATATCAATTTGTTTACTTTGGGTATATTGATTTTGAAATCACCTGTTCAAACATTCGATTTCTTTTCACCTGCAAAAAAAAATAACGAGTGTCGCTGTGATTTAACACATTTATACAGCGCTCGATTTTTCTTAAAGAGCGTTCCAGCATATTGAAAATTATATATAAATAGTCAAATTATACATAGTTAACTCATGCTCTAATGGTAAAGTGTGCAGATATTGCAAAAAAGTCCAGCATGAATCCTCTGGTCGCTTTCTTTGCAGTCACTGCCTTCAAATATAAAGAGATGGAAGGTGATTATAATAACATGTAAAATACCTCGTATAGACAGAGTTCTGCCTTCTGGCTGATTGGGATTTTCTGAGTTTTCTCCGACACCAGCCAAAGTAAAAAACAAATAATATAAAAGTCAATTCCTACTTTTTTTTCACTGTTTTGCAGAAAGTCCTTTATAAATAATTTTCATTCATTTTTTTTTATGTTAGAAAAAATTCCCTCTCTCTCACATACGCACTTTCCATCTCTCTCACTCATTTATTCACGTGTTTCATTTTCCATTTTGTTCCCTCCTTGACTCAGACTACAACCCAGAAGGAAAAAAGAATCTGAAAAAGAAATTTTTTTTCCAGCGATCTACACGCTTCGCCTCTGACGGTATTTATTCATAACTTTATTTCCTGCTACACTTATTATAGAAGATAAATTTTTTTCTGCCATATAAAACTAAAATTAATGAATTAAATTTAATGAATGAATTGATATTTGAAAAAACTGTATTAACATCGAGTGTCATCCACTACAAGTTCAAAAAAAATGTATTTGAACTGGAGTGGATAAATAAAAATTATTTTATGAACAATTGAAAATGTGAACAAGATATATAAATAAATAAATAAATAAATATATTTATTTATAGTGGAGTGTGAATATGGAGTATATGAAGAGTGTAAACTAATAGTAGGAATTGAAAAAAGTCTCGGAAAGCAATGACTTGATTCAGGAACTGCTCATGATATGCATACGTAGAATACAAGACCAATCGATGTAAAACGAAAGAAAAGGCGTACATATATTTTAAAAAATGAAAGGTTAAACCAAGGTGGCAACCCTCCAAGGTGGCATCTGTTCTCACCTTCATTGAACCCAATGGATAAACTTTCCATTCTACGGATTTATCCTGCCTATCTCCGACATAAGCAAAATAAATTTGTGTTCAGAATCACTCGCCGATTTTCGAATCGGCATCATTTGATTTGGTTACCAGAGATTTCATAAGAATAAACTCAAATGATGCTTACTGATGCTCAAGGGAGATCCTGGTGTACAGAGAGCAACATTCATGCCAACCAAGTCGTGGGTCAGGTTGTAGTAGACGTTTCTATCTTCTTCTGTCACGCACTCGTCGATGATTCGTCGAGCACAATCCAGGCCTTCCATTAAATGTCTAGGAGGAAAAGAAAACAAGTAATGCAAAAAAAATTTTTTAAGTCAATTCCTACTTTTTTTTTGCACTCTAGTGCAGAAAGTTTTTTATAAATAATTTTCATCCATTTTTTTAAGTTTATCTGGCGCCATCTATTGGTAGACATATGCAACTTAAATCTAAAATAAACCCAACTAAAATTAATTAATTAAATGTAATGAATGAATTAATATTTGAAAAAACTGTATTAACATCCAGTGTCATCCACTACAAGTTCAAAAAAAAAAAAATGATTTGAACTTGAGTGGATGAAAACAAAGTATTTTATAACCGATTGAAAATTTGAACAAGATATATATAGGGAGAGTGTGAGCTAATAGAAGGAATTGAAAAAGCCATTCATTATTTGTGTTTTTGATACCTATGAGTTTTCATGGACGGTGTACAGTGAACAGTCCAAGTCAGAACACGTATTATTATCAGATAAGCATGTACAAGATGTGTTTATAATTAAATTTTCCCTGTTTAGAGCATCTTGCAGTTAAAATCAGTCAGTAGATTAACAATAAAATTGGCATATGAACCACAAAAGATGCATCAAAGGAATCATATTCCACTCTAAGTTTCAGAAAAGAAGCTAAACGTAAGGAAATCATAAGGTGTATATTTATTTATTTAGATCAGAGAAGTAGTTTAAAATATCCAATTATTTAGATCAGGGAAAGACTCAGTGTATATGTTCAAATAACGATTGAAAGATTGGTATATCATCTAGATTTCTCCTCCTCCTCCTCATATTGTGTTGATACCGCGGGCTTCAGGTTGGAATCCTGACGGTGGCATAGAGGTTTGTTAGTGTTTCGGAATCCAAGTTAAACTATAGGTCTCGGTCTAATTAGCCCAAAGTGTGTACAAGATGACCATAGAGCGACAAGCCAAAGCAAAACTCCTCATGTTGTGATGATACCACGGGCGTCAGGTTCGAATTCTGGTGGTGTCATGGATGTTTGTTAATGGTTTGGAATTCACGTTAAACTGCAGGTTCCGGTATGTTTAACCAAGATGTGCAGAAGATGACCTTAGAGCGACAAACCAAATCTGCTTCTCATGTTGTGTTGGTATCAAAGGATTCAGGTTAGAATCCTGGCGGTGCATGGATGCTTGTTAGTGGTTTGGAAACCACATTAAACTGTAGGTCCCGCTCTAATTAGCCTAAAATGTGCACAAAATGACCGTAGAGCGAGAAACCAAACCAAACCTAACCTCATGTTGTGTTTATCCTGTTCTTTGTAGTAGCCAGTATTTAGATGAGATCCTCCACGGAGTTCGTACTTATGTCATCCATCCTCCTAATTCAGATTTCATGAACAGTGGCAATAATCTGAATTGAGGAGCTGCCTCTTTTAGTTTACTTTAAAAAGTTTACTTTAACTGGCTTCTACAAAGGTATTTTATAATCACAAGTAAAAGTCAGTACACAAGCTGTCTCGTTAAATCATCACACTGAAATCCCAATATTAAGTCAAACTAAGAAAAATATCAAATATCTAAGAACTAAAGCCAAGAGCAAATTGTATTCCAGTGGATACCATCACACGTGGAAATTAAAGGTAAGGAAGCAGCAGATCCACTTGCAAAGAAAGGAAAAGTGAATATTGGAAAGGAAAAGTTCCACCAGAATCTTTCAAGACATATATTCATAGAGAAATTTTTAAGAAACTGAAAGATAATATAATTAAATCTGAGGGCAAAAAGTGGCACACTATTCAAGACAGCTGAAAAGTATTTAAAACTAGACACGTATAGAAGAGGTTGCCATTTTCGATTAAGAACCGGGCACGATTGTCTTGCGGAACACCTTAGCCGGATAGGTGTCCTCGCCTCGAACACTTTCCCAATATGTAGAACCGGTACAATGAATTCAGACCAACTTTTGAAATGTCCAGGACTGAACGGAGAGGCGCAGCACCGAGGTGAGTCTTGCAGTTATATTGAGAGGCAAGACGTCTCATGGACTGAAATAAAATGTCTGCATCCTTTATTTACTCTCTCCCCCTTTGACTTTTTGTGATGTATGAGACCGACTTATTGTCAATTGTTGTCTTGCTGTATATTTGCTTTGTTCTGCTTGTTCCTTTTTTTGTGTGTGATCCTTATTGTACTGGATTGATTTCCAATAAAGCCATATGTTACAACAACAACAGTAAAAGTCAGTAATGCTTTTTTAAAAATTTTAGTACGGATCGAAACTATTCGAACAATGATAAAAAAAAAAAGAAAAATCTGTCACACAACTTTAATTTAATCGGTTCAACTCATCTTAGATTTCATTGTTGAAGTTCGATAGCTTGTATTACTTGCGAATTTAAAGCAGCTCATACTTGCAATATTCTCTCAATTTCTGCGCCGTGTCGGGGAAGAAGAGCCGTCCTTCACTGGCAGCCTGGCTCTGGGTGTTGAGGCATTTCATGATTTCGACCGATTGGCACTTCCCCACAATAGCTGGAACCGTACCTGGAAATAGAAGGAAAAAAATTACTGATCTTCAGACTAAATAATCGTATTTTCTCCCTTTAAAATCAAATTTTGATCAAATTAGTAAGAGCCTAATTATTATTAATTTTGAAATTAGTAAGAGGCTAATTATTAGTAAAAAACTAATTATTAATAATTTTGGAATTGGTAAAAACTTATTAGCACTTTTGAAGCTAGTAATAGATAATTTGTAGACTAACTATTAGTAATTTTGAAATTAGTAATAGAAAATTATTAATAATTCTGAAATTAGTAAAAAAACTGTCAGTAATTTTGAAATTAGAAAGAGATTAATTATAAGTAATTTTGAAAT
>BPLQ01000920.1:527618-658676 GCA_021605075.1 Caerostris darwini | reverse complement strand
TAAGTAATTTTGAAATTAGAAAGAGATTAATTATAAGTAATTTTGAAGTGGATAGTCATCAAAGTTTGTTTTCCTCCAAAAGTTCTTATATGTTCATTTCTTTAAAATTTTTATCTACAGGGAATATGTCGCCGCCCCCGTTTGGGTCACGCCCAACAATTTTACAATCATTATTTTATTCGAATAAAAAAATTTAATAAAATACAACATTACTTAAAACGAATAAAGAACCTAATAAATGTTTTCGAAAAAGTCCGAAAAATCTCTCAGTAAGAAAACCCATGTAAGCTTACTTAGAAAAAAAAAGTCCTCATTTGTCCCTATGCCATATAAGCATCCCAAATCCATTAATAACAATATGTCATCGAAGAGCTACTGCATTATCTATAAGTAACAATAGCAAAAGTCGCCAAAGCCCCGCCTTAATCTTCTTTGGATAAGGCGAGGCTTCGGAATATCCCATTTCAAACATTGTTTCTGACGGTTTTCAATGAAACATTCATTAACTGCTTGTTTATCTGTCCACGGAATAGAATTTTCCATCCTTGAGTTAGTAAAAAAATATCAGTAATTTTGAAGTTGGTGACAGAAAATTAATAAGAGATTAATTATAAGTAATTAAAGTTTGTTTTCCTCAAAAAGTTCTTAAATGTTCATTTTTAAAATTTTTTTATCTATGGGTCGTAATACGTCGCCGCCGACTTTTGGGACACGCCCAACAATTTTAGAATCATTATTTTATTCGAATACATCCAATAAAAGTTTTCCAAAACTCAGAAAAATCTCTCAGTAAGAAAACCCACGTTAGGTTACTAGAAGAAAAAAAAAGTCATCATTTGTCTCTGGAAATATAAGCATCAGAAATCCATTAATAACAATTTGTCATCGAAGAGCTACTGCGTTATCTATAAGTAACGTTAGTCGTGTTCCCATAGTCAAAAGGCCACGCCTTAATCCAGTAAGAAACTAATTATTAATAATAATTTTGAAATTAGTAAAAAATAAAGTATTAGCAGTTTTGAAGTTAGTAACAGACAATTTGGAGATTAATTATTCTTAGTTTTGCAGTTAGTAAAAACTATCAATTTTGAAGTTAGTAAGTGACAATTAGTAAGAGATAAATTACAAGTAATTTTGAAGTGGATAGTTTTAAAAGTTTGTTTTCATCAAAAAGTTCTTATATGTTCATTTCTTCATAATTTTTATCTACAAGAAATATGTCTCCGCCCACTTTTGGGTCACGCCCAACAATTTTAGAATCATTACTTTATTCGAATACACATAATAAAAGTTTTCCAAAAGTCAGAAAAATCTCTCATGTTAACTTACTAGGGAAAAAAAGTTCTCATTTGTCTCTCAAAACATAAGCATCACCAATCCATTAATAACAATATGCCATCGAAGAGCTACTGCATTATCTATAAGTAACAAAGGTAAAAGTCGAGTTCATGTAGCCAAAAGGCCACGCCTTAATCTTCTCTGGACAAGGCGAGGCTTCGGAATATCTCACTTCAAACATTGTTTCTGACGGCCGTCAATGAAACATTCGCTAACGATCTGGCCAAACACAATAAAGCCCCTTTTTGAAGGTAAACTTCGTAATAGAAAATTATTAATAATTTTGAAATTAGTAAAGACTGATTATTAGTAATTTTAAAATTAGTAAAAAAGTAATTATAAGTAATTTTAAGTTGATAAGAGACTAATGATTAATAATTTTGGAATTAGTGAAAACTAATTATTAGCACTTTTGAAGCTAGTAATAGACAATTTGTAGACTGAATATCAGTAATTTTGAAATTAGTAAGACTAATTACTAATAATTTTGATATTAGTAAGAGACTAATTATTAGTAATTTTGAAATTAGTAAGAGAACTAATTAACAGGAATTTTGGAATTCGTAATAGAAAATTAATAATAGATTAATTTATAAACAATTTTTAAATGATTAGTAATCAAAATTTGTTTTCCCCAAAATGTTCTTATATATTCATTTTTTAAAATTTTTATCTACGAGATATAAGTCTCCGCCCACTTTTGGGTCAAGCCCAATAATTTTAGAGTCATTACTTTATTCGAATACACATAATAAAAATTTTTCAAAAGTCAGAAAAATCTCTCAAAAAAACCCATGCCAAACAAACCCAAACCCTTTACTAGAAGAAGAAAAAAAAGTCCTCATTTGTCTCTGAAAACATAAGCATCACAAAACCATTAATAACAATATGTCATCGATGAGCTAATGCATTATCTATAAGTCACAAAAGCGAAAGTCGTGTCCCCGTAGCCAAAAAGCCACGCCTTAATCTTCTTTGGACAAGGCGAAGCTTTGGAATATCCCACTTCAAACATTGTTTCTGACGGCCTCAAATGAAACATTCATTAACGATCTGGCCAAAGACAATAAAACCCGCTTTTTGAAGGTAAACTTCGCGTGTGTAAATAAACACTTCATCATAAACCAAAGAGTGGGGAAAAAAAGAAAACAAACGGTCATTACCACCCTGGGGTCTTGATCTCAATTTTTAACCATACTCAAACTTTACGAGTGAATTTCGATGTTGGATATTTAATTTCCCCATTCGAACACGCGAGCGATACAAATAAAGTCTTGAAGGTCGGGTCTCACGCGATGCTATTTTATTTTATCCCTAGAAGTCGAGTTTAACAACCTTTGACTTTACTTTTTTCCCCCTTATTGTTAGTGGAATGCGAGTCTTAGTTCGAGCATTGCTATAGCGACCTTGGAATGTTTTGTGAGAAGAAACAGCGAGGATTTATGTCTGTAGGATTATTTATTGTGGCTATGTTTGGGTTTTTCTATGTTTAGGAAAAAGCCCGACATAGAAGTGTGTATAGGACATAGAAGACACACAGAAGCGTGTATAGGAAATACTGAAGAAGCGGTTTTGTTTACTTTCAGTAATGGGTTCTGGGAATCAGTTTGATAAGATAAATTAAATGAAAAAAACAGTCCCACATCACCTTGGCAGTTAGTTGAGAGAGTTGGATTTGTTTTTGAGGACAATGAACTAGTTTATCACGAATAAATAAATATTTTAATGGTATGTAATACTAGTTTATCACGAATAATAAGTATTTATAAATGCTGTAAATAATTAAGACTTTTTTAATATTTTTTAAGCATTCGAAAATATCAGTGATTCAGAAACGTTTTAGCAACTTTGGAATGTTTTGTGAAAGGAAATCGTTTTAGAAATTCGAATATTTTGTAAGAGAAAGTGATTTTGAAACGTTTTAGCGACTTTGGAGTGTTTTGTGACATTAAATAGCGAGGATTTATGTCTGGCATTAGGGATTATTTGTTGTGGCTATGTCTGGGTTTTTCCATGTTTAGGAAAAAGCGTGGGTTACATGGAAGTGCGTGTATAGGCAATACTGAAGAAGGTGTTTTGTTTACTTTCAGTAATGGGTTCCACGAATCAGTTTGATGAGGTGAATTTTTAACATATAACAGACCGCATTTCCTTGACAATTAAAATAATGTTAGTCGAGAGGTGTTTAAACTTTTGATACATTTATTATTTTGTTAAGGGCAATGAACTACTTTCTCTCGAATAAACAAATCTCTTAATGGAGTTATTAGTAAGTATTTAAAAATGCTGTTAATAATTAAGACTTTTTAATATTTTTTTAAAGTATTCGAAAATATCAATGATTTTGAAACATTTTAATGTCGGTTTCGACTAGATTTTAAAATCTCCCGTTATCATTTAAGGCTCGTTCCCACCAAGACGTGAGGCGTTTAAGCGTGAAGCGTTGACCAATCACTAGCCTCACCACGTTCGCCTGAAACCGGTTTGAAATGCACCGCTTCGTAGCGGAACTTCACTAGGCGTAATGCTATTTCTGACGTTTCGCTGTGAAGAGGTCGAAAAAACTTTCTTGCTGACGCGTGAATCTTCAACGCTTCACGCCTCTATGGGAAGTCTGTCTGGGACCTCTAGTCTGAGCGGCAAATCAAGTTTCTGATTGGATGGCAACCTGCGTGAAAAAAAAATTTTGGAAAGTGGAAGTTCGCTTGGTGAAAGTTTTATAACTTTTCCCCATATTACACAAAAATGGGGCAGTTACCCTTAAAAGCCCTCTAGGAAAGACGGGCCTGACGGTCAATCTCTCTCTAGACGGTCTAGCACTCTAGTCTTTGGTACCACAGGATTCGAATCCTAGCTCTAGCATGGATGTTAGTGAGTGGTTCAGAATCCACATTAAACGGTAGGTCCCGCTTTAATCTGTCTAAAGTGTGCAAAAAAATGACTGTAGGGCGACAAGCCAAACCTTTAGGAAAGCAATACTTTCCCTAAAATCGTATTGTTCTTGTCGTGCATAAATGGAATACGATGCCTTCTACTCTACAACAACAACAGCAAAAAAAAAAAAATCTTATGATTTGATAGTACAAAAATAAAAATAAAAATATTTTTTTGAAAGGATCTTTTAAAATTTTTAGATTTCAGCTGGCAGTTATTTGTCTATCAAAGACTAACTTAGTAATTTCTAATTATTGACAATATAACCTTGTACTCATAAAAGAAGTCTGTATAATATTTTTCAAGAGTTTTCAGGCTTCATGGTAAACATCGTGCCAAAAATTTGTTTGATATCATTAAATAATTGAATTTTGAAAACCAGTTCTTGTTATTCCATATATTTCAATATTTAAATGAGTGGTTAATGTTTTTCTAGAAAAATCCATCAATAAACCCTGAAGGTATTCGAATATGCAAGTCATTATATATAGGCCATCGTATATACAGGAATTTAAGAGTTCAATATTGTCAAATAATCTATAAGATATATTTGTCCAATTATCTTTGACAATATTTCAAATGTATTTTGCATAAAAATATGTCTTTTAAACAGAAAAGGAATTAAAGGTATTCAGAACCGAATATTGTGACAGTTTTTAATATAATAATGTGCTTCTCTTTCTCTATTTTACCCATTAATTTATTAAAAGACCGCAAAAATATATTTGATATCATAAGTAATTGAATTTCGAAAACCATTTTTTTTCATTCCAGATGTTTCAATATTTAAATGACTGGTTTATGTTTTTGTGGAAAATTCCATCAATAAATTGAATCAGAACGAGAAAAAATTTTTTTTTTTTTATCAAGACGAACTCGAAACAGGCATTGAAGAATTTTTGCTAGTGTGGCAATGATTTCTTTGCAAAACGTCTTTTCGTTATCTGAAAAAAAAGAAGAAGAAAAAAAAAAAAAAAAAGATTTCTGTTCTTTTTGTAAATACTCTTCCTGATTAAAATTTTTTCCTTTATTCGATTTCGCTGGAACCGAAATCAAAATCGAACGACGAAAAGAGATGGAAATGTCTGATAAATAAAAGAACATTTTTCGTCACAGAAATGTAAAAAAAAAAAAGATTCGACAAAAGAAAATGCTTTCTTCATTCGCCTCCCACAATTGCAGTCGCAGTTAATTAACCCTAATGGCTGAGCTGGTGGCATTTCGGTTACTTCGCATAAAAAGTAAGCGAAAACAACGTAGTGCTATCGTGTCAATGTTTTTGTTTTTTAAAAATTGCTATAATACGCATTTAAATAAAAAATGTTTTCCGGACGTGAGAAATATAAGCAAAAATAAACAATCTAGAGTAATGTGCAAAATGTTTTTTTAACGAAAATGGCATTTTTAAAACATCAGCTGAGTTTAAGTGATTCATTGACTTTATGATTAATGGACCTGTAATTATTGCAATCATCAATTTTTAAAAAATGTCTCTAGTTATGCTAAAACTAGGCCACTATTAAGACAATTTAAATTTCCTCTTTTGATTTTAAATAGTAATTCAAAAAAAGAAAACACTTTATATTTAAATGTACTTTATGGTTTTTTTTAAGTGGAATAAAAATTTAATTTAGAATATATTGAATAAAATTATTTTTTAAAGTTGTTGTTCTAATGCACCTGGAAATACAGAGACAGTTAATCTTTATGCCATAAGCCAGAACTGTACCGATATTACTCATATAGCACTACCCAGGGGGGACGTGTAGCTTGAAAATTTGCTACATACACGGAGTAGTAACACTACCCTCAATAAAATGCACCGACGTTACTCATTTAGCACTCGTCGGGAGTACGTGTAGCAAAAAGATATGCGACGGACGCGAGCAACACTACCCCCATAACGCTCTACGATTCTATTTGATTGGGACCTACGGTTTAAAGTGGATTCCGAACCACTATAAACCCCCATGGCACCGACTGGACTCGAACCCGAAGCTTGTGGTAACGTTAGCCACTCGGCCATTCATTCCCAGAGTCCAATATTTACTAGGATAGAATTCTCAAGTCACAATTGTAAAATTTTTTTTCCTGCATTGTTGAGAAATAATCTTTGAAAGTATTTCAAATGTATTTTGCATAAAAATATATCTTTGAAACAGAAAAATAATTAAATGCATTCAAATATAAATACGAATATCGTGGCAGTTTTTAATATAATAACGTGATTCTCTTTCTCTACTTTACCCGTTAATTTATTAAAAGATCCCAAAAAATATGTTTGATATCTTAAATAATTGAATTTCGAAAACCAGTTCTTTTTATACCAGATGTTTCAATATTTAAATGAGTGGTTTATATTTTGTAGAAAAATCCATCCATAAATTGAATCAGAAATAGAAAAAAAAATTTTTTTTTGCTCAAGACGTTCTCGAAACAGGCATTGAGAATTTTTGCTAGTCTGGCAATTGATTTCTTTGCAAAACGTCTTTTCGTTATCTGAAAAAAAAGCTTTATGTTCTTTTTGTAATACTCTTCCTGATTAAAATTCTTTCCTTTATTCGATTTTGCTGGAACCGAAATCAAAATCGAACGACGAAAAGAGATGGAAATGTCTGATAAATAAAAGAAAAATTTTCGTCACAGAAATGTAAAAAAAGAATTCGACAAAAGAAAATGGCGCGGCTTTCTTCATTCGTTTCGCACATTTACAGTCGCAGTTAATTAACCCTAATGGCTTAGCTGGTGGCATTTTGGTTACTTCGCATAAAAAGTACGCAAAAACACAGTACCGTTATCGGGTAAATGTTTTTGTTTTTTAAAAATTGCTATAATGCGCATACGTATAAAAAATGTTTTGTATTTTCTGAACCTGTATGCAAAAATAAACAATCTAGAGATATGTGGAAAAAGGTTTTTCACGAAAATGTCATTTTTTTTAAAACATCAGCTGAGTTTTAAGTGATTCGTTGACTTTATGGTTAATGGAACTGTAATGATTGCAATCAGCGATTTTTAAAAAATGTTTCTAATTACGCTAAAAATAGGTCATTATTAAGGCAATTTGAATTTTCTGTTTTAATTTTAAACAGAAATTTATAAAAAGAAGGGAGATAGTTTAGATAATATTTAAACCTACTTTATGATTTTTTTTAAATGCAATAAAATTTTGATTTAGAATACTTTGAATGTAGTTGTTTTTTTGAAGCTTTTTTTCGAATGCAGCTGGTAAATACTTATACCGTGATCTTCTATGCCATAAACAAGGGCTGCACCGACGTTACTTACTTAGCACTACCCATGGGGCATGTGTAACTTGAAGATAAGCTACGGACGCGGATTAACAATACCTCCCGCAACGTTCTACGATACTGTTAGACCGGAACCTACGGTTCAAAGTGGATTCCGAATCACTACAAACGTCCATGGCCCCGCCGGGACTCGTAAGCGAAACCTGTGGTATCGAACTCCAGAACGCTAGCCACTCGGCCATTCAGACCCAGTGTCCCATATTTAATAGGATAGAATTATCAAGTCACAATTGTAAAAAAAAAAAATTTCCTGCATTGTTGAGTATTAATCTTTGACAGTATTTCAAACGTATTTTGCATAAAAATATTTCTTTTAAACAGAAAAGGAATTAAAGGTATTCAAATACGAATATTGTGACAGTTTTTAATATAATAATGTGATCCTATTTATCTATTTTACCCGTTAATTTATTAAAAGATCCCAAAAAATATGTTTGATATCTTAAATAATTGAATTTTGAAAATCAGTTCTTTTCATTTCAGATGTTTCAATATTTAAATGAGTGGTTTATTTTTTTTGTAGAAAAATCCACCAATAAATTGAATCAGAAATAGAAAAAAAAAATTTTTTTTTATCCAGACGAACTCGAAACAGGCATTGAGAAATTTTGCTAGTCTGGCAATTGATTTCTTTGCAAATCGTCTTTTCGTTACCTGAAAAAAAAAGCTTTATGTTCGTTTTGTGATACTCTTCCTGATTAAAATTCTTTCCTTTATTCGATTTTGCTGGAACCGAAATCAAAATCGAGCGACGAAAAGAGATGGAAATGTCCGATAAATAAAAGAAATTTTTCGTCACAGAAATGTAAAAAAAGAATTCGACAAAAGAAAATGGCGCGGCTTTCTTCATTCGTTTCGCACAATTACAGTCGCAGTTAATTAACCCTAATGGCTTAGCTGGTGGCATTTCGGTTGCTTCGCATAAAAAGTAATCGAAAACGCCGTGCCTATCTTTATCTTGCAAATGTTTTTGTTTTTTAAAAATTGCTATAACGCGCATTCAAATAAAAAAATGTTTCGTATTTCCCGGACATGAAAAATGCAAGCAAAAATAAGCAATCTAGAGTAGTGTGCAAAAAAGGTTTTTCTCAAAAGTGGCATTTTTTTGAAAACATCAGTTGAGTTTAAGTGATTCGTTGACTTTATGGTTAATGGACCTGTAATGATTGCAATTAAAGATTTTTAAAAAATGCATGTTGCCCTAAAAATAGGCCATTATTAAAGCAATTTGAATTTCCTCTTTTAATTTTAAATTGTAATTTATAAAAAGAAGAGAGACAGACGTACTTTATGATTTTTTTTTAAATGCAATAAAATTTTGATTTAGAATACTTTGAATGTAGTTTCTTTTTTGAAGCTTTTTTTCGAATGCAACTGGTAAATATTTAGACCGTGATCTTTTATGCCATAAACAAGGGCTGCACCGACGTTACTTACTTAGCACTACCCATGGGACCCGTGTAACTTGAAGGTAAGCTACGGACGCAGATTAACAATACCTCCCGCAACGTTCTACGATACTGTTAGACCGGGACCTACGGTTTAAAGTGGATTCCGAATGACTATAAACATCCATGGCCCCGCCGGGATTTGTAAACAAAACCTGTGGTATCGAACTTCAGAACGCTAGCCACTCGGCCATTCAGTCCCAGAGTCCAATATTTAATAGGATAGAATTATCAAGTCACAATTGCAAAAAAAAATTTCCTACATTGTTGAGTATTAATCTTTGGCAGTATTTCAAACGTATTTTGCATAAAAATATTTCTTTTAAACAGAAAAGGAATTAAAGGTATTCAAATACGAATATTGTGACAGTTTTTAATATAATAATGTGATCCTATTTCTCTATTTTACACGTTAATTTATTAAAAGATCCCAAAAAAATATGTTTCATATCTTAAATAATTGAATTTTGAAAATCAGTTTCAATATTTAAATGAGTGGTTTATTTTTTGTGGAAAAATCCACCAATAAATTGAATCAGAAATAGATTTTTTTTTTTTTTTTTTTTTTTTTTTTAATACCAAGACGAACTCGAAACAGGCATTGAGAATTTTTGCTAGTCTGGCAATTGATTTCTTTGCAAAACGTCTTTTCGTTATCAGAAGAAAAAAAAACTGTTCTGTTCTTTTTATAATACTCTTCCTGATTAAAATTCTTTCCTTTATTCGATTTCGCTGGAACCGAAATCAAAATCGAACGACGAAAAGAGATGGAAATGTCTGTAAATAAAAGAAATTTTTCGTCACAGAAATGTAAAAAAAAGAATCCAACAAAAGAAAATGGCGCGGCTTTCTTTATTCATTTTGCAAAATTACAGTCGCAGTTAATTAATCCTAATGGCTTAGCTGGTGGCATTTTGGTTGCTTCGCATAAAAAGTAAGCGGGAACACAGTACCGTTATCCTCTTAATATTTGTGTTTTTAAAAATTGCTATGATTCGGATTCAAATAAGAAATTTTTCGTATTTTCCTGACATGAAAAATGTAAGCAAAAAAAAGCAATCTAGAAAAATGTGCAAAAAGTGTTTTCAAGGAAATAGCATTTTTTTAAACATCAGCAGAGTTTAAGTGGTTCTTTGACTTTATGTTTAATGGACCTATAATGATTGCAATCAGCGATTCTTAAAAAATGTTTCTAATTATTCTAAAAATAGACCATTATTAAGACAATTTAAATTTCTTTTTTTTTATTTTAAATAGTAATTTATAAAAAGAATACAGATAATTTAGATAATATTTAAAAGTCACAAAAAATGTAATTGATCCTTTTAAAAGCACATAGTGGAGATTGAATGTGCATACTTTATGTAAATGTTACTAAAAAAAAAAGATGGTTAAATCAAAAAAAAACCTATTTTCACAGCAAATGCGCTCTTTATTCGATAACCGACCTGATTTATTCAATAGATGGAGAGCGATTCTTCAATAAGATAACCAAAGTAAATAAACCAAATAAAGATCAACTCCTACTACTGTGCCCAAAATGTTTTTTTTTTTCCAATGTAGCTGGCAAACAGACATGGACGTCTTTTGGATGCCTATAAGGGCTGCACCGATGTTACTCACTTTGCATTACCCAGGGGGCGCATGTAACTCTGTGCCCAAAATGTTAGAGAAATTATTTTTTTTTTCAAAAACTCTTTGTTTATTCTTCCCAATTTATTTCATCACCTTCAAAGTAATCCCCTCCGGACACAATGCACTTATGTCAACGTTTTTTCCAGTCCTCAATGCATGCTAAAAAATCATCGGCAGGGACGGTTTTCAAAGCGCGCGGCGCTTCACGTTGAATCTCATCAATCGATTCTAAACGGTGTCCCCGGATTGGTCTTTTGAGTTTAGGGAATAGCCAGAAGTCGCACAGTGTGAATACGGTGGTTGTGGAACGATATTGAGTTTCATTTTTGGCGAAAAAGTCACAAAGAATCAATGCAATGTGAGTTGGCGCATTCCGTGTTTTCAGTACCCATCAAGATTTGACGTGTTTGAGGCCCAAAACGGAATTGACCGATCCTTTTGAAATTCCAATATCATAAGCAGTCTCTGATTGCAAATCGACAGTTTGCAAGTACCCAATCTTTAATTTTTTGGACTTGAGCTTCTTGGGTTGAGGTGGAGGGTCGACCAGAGGACTCTTCGTCTTCAACGCGTTCTCTGCCTTCTTTGAACTGTTTTTACCGATTCTAAACATTTCTTTCCGATATTAGAATGCTCACCGAATGCCTTCTGCAACATTCTATACGTTTCTGCAACCAAGATTGAAAGCAAGTTCTTTGCTCAATTAATTCTGACGTTTCAGAAATCGCCGGAATCAGTTTTAGCATCTCACAAAGCCAAGTGTAACTCGAACACTAATGAATATGACTCGAAATTTCACACAGATGTCAAGGACAGTGCTAAAAACCTAAAAAAAAAAAAAAAAAATTGAAATACCATATGCCCTTGAAATTTAAATCGAAAATTGGTCTTACTTTTTGGACACTGTAGTACAGCAAAACCAGGATTGCATCAGTAGAAAGTTCCATTTTGAATTTGGTGGAACGCGGAAAGAGTGGTTTATTTGGAATTGCTTGGAAACTATCACCTTGAACATCTTCTATCGGTAATTAGAGAATTTAAAGCACTCTTGATTCGATAAATGACCTGCTTAATTTAATAGATGGAGTGTGATTCTTCAAGAAGATAACGAAGGCCTGAAAAGAAGTTCAATGAATTTGGAGGGAAAACTCTGCTTTATTCAATTCCTTCTATTAGCTCACACTCTCCCTATATATATCTTGTTCAAATTTTCAATCGTTCATGAAATAACTTTTCATTGATCCACTCACGTTCAAATGCATTTTTTTTGAACTTGTAGTGGATGACACTGGATGTGAATACAGTTTTTTCAAATATTAATTCAGCAATTTAATTTAATTAATTCATTTTAGGTTTTTTTTTATTTAAGTTGCATATATCTACCCATAGATGGCGCCAGATAAACTTAAGAAAAATAAATGAAAATTATTTATAAAGGACTTTCTGCAATAGAGTGGAAAAAAAGTAGGAATTGACTTTAATTTTTTTTTTTTTTATATTACTTGTTTTATATTCCAGATGTAATCATTAGATTATTATTCGTTTAAGTCTCTACCGCATTTATGGCAAATAATTGAGTAATAAACAGGGGATCGAAAATTCTCTAAATGAATATTTTTCTGTGAAACCAAAAAAGTTTTTCCAAGATGGTGGTAAAAATATGCTCGAAAAATGGTTAAATGTCGTAGAAAATGATGGAGAATGTATTAATTATTAAATATTTGCAACAATAAATAGTTTTTCCTTTCAAGATTGTAGATAACACTTCTGCATTACTTTTCGTTCAACCTAGTAGTTTCCATATTTATTACAAAAATTATTTAAAATCTTTCATTTTTAAAATGCTCCCACATGTTAAAAAGTCCAAGATTAGTTCTCTAAATTCTCATTATTTTCAAAATTTGTTTAGTCTACATCCAGCAAAAAAAGGAGATAAACCTCAACCACTTTTCTCTTGCTGGCAAAATTGCAAAGATTAATAACACCAGGTTTTTTATAAGATGATGACTGAAAATTAATTTTTAAAATTAATAATCGTTTTATTTTAAGGTGGAAACATTAATATTAAAATGTATAATTATTATTAAAACGAATAATTGTTATAATTTTCTCAGGTTTAATAATTTTTTTTTTGTGTCGAAATTCATTAATTTTACGAAGAATAGGATGGTTTAGTTTGGTTTGTCGCTCTATGGTCATTTTGTGCACACTTTAGGCTAATTAGACCGGAGCTTAGTTTAATGTTGATTCCGAACCACTAAAACACCACACCACATCACTGTACCTAGAGCTGAGTTGCGCCGTTACAGTTTGGGAATGATGTGGATGAGAGAAGCCTGATTGTGCTCTGTGTCGCTCTATGGTCAAAGGAGACCGGGACCTACGGCACAAAGTTGATTCATTCCACATCCTTACAGACATCCATGGCACCACCAGGACTCGAACCCGAAACCCCAAGCCCCGATTCCGATTCATTAATACCACTACACCACACCACATCGCTGTGATTAGAGCTGAATTTACAATTCGGGAATGATGTGGGTAAAAATTCTGATTTAGCTATGTTACGCTCTAGGGCAGGGGTCGGCAGCCTGCGGCTCGCGAGCCACATGCGGCTCTTTGGATGTGAAGCTGCGGCTCTTTAGTTCCCTACTCAAATATTATTTATTTTATCAAAAAAAAAAACATTTAAGAATCGTTCTGAATCGATTAACGAGGATTAGGCCCCGATTCTATCTCTCAGCCACTTGTACTAGCTTTTCACCGCACCCCTCCCCCGTGACACACGTCGTCACTGTCGTCAGTCCATCGGAAGCTCTCGAATGACGCCGTCGTCGGATGTTTCTATGTAGGTTCTAATTCGTTTTCGACGCAAGACAATTTGGCGTCTTCATCAGTGCTTTGGCATGAGGTATAATTTGTTGTTTCAAGTAAAAGAGTTAGAAGCAAATTATCTTCTCAAAGTTATGTATGTATATATATATAATAATAAAAACCAAAGTAAAGGTAGGTGAAGTAAACCATTCACTGATGGTGAGTATGTCAAAGATTGCTTCATACGTGCATCTGAAGAACTATTTCGTGATTTCAAAAACAAACCAGGAATCTTGAAAAAAATCAAAGATTTGCCACTATCCGCTAAAACAGTACAAGAATGAATGGCTAAAATGTCTTCAAATGTAACATATTTGCAGGTGGAAGATATCCAAGATATTCAACTTTCTTCTGCCTTATCACTTGCTATAGATGAGTCTTGCGACATAAAAGGCACAGCACAAGTTGCAATTTTTGTCAGGTATATGTCTTGCCAAGGTCCAAAAGAAGAACTTCTAGGATTGCTACAGCTCTCAGGACAAACTAGAGGAGAAGATATAGCGAATGCCGTGCAAAAATGCCTTGAAGGCAATAAGATCGATTTAAATAAATTCGTTTCAATAGCAACTGATGGAGCCGGAAGTATGACAGGAAAAAATAAAGGGGCAACAACAATTTTTCAGAGCAAAATAAACCACGAAATTCTTACGTTTCACTACATAACGTTCTTCCGTTCACTGCATAACGTTCTTCTCTCCAAAAAGCGCTTTGTGTCCAAACATTTCAGGCCGAAATAGTTGATGCCATCAATTTTGTAATCAAGATTGTTAACAGCATCTTGTCAAAAGCACTCCACCATCGTCAGTTTAAAGAATTCTTAAACGAAATGGAGACTTAGTATACCGACCTCCTTCTTCACAATAAAGTGCGATGGCTTTCCAAAGGTAAGGTATTGAAACGTTTTGCTTTGTGCTTGAATGAAATAAATACATTCCTAAATGAAAAACGCATTAATCACCCTGAATTAGAGAACGACAAATGGTTGCAAAAATTTTACTTTATGGTGGATATCACAGCGAAATTAAATGAGCTGAATCTAAAACTGCTAGGAAAGGGAAACCCAGCCTATGTTGTTGTAGAAGAATTGGTTTGTTTTGAAGAAAAATTAATTCTTTTTGCAGAAGATATTCAGAGCGGTAAATTGCTTCATTTTCAATTTCTAAAGCAATATCGTGATAAAACCAGTGCAACTGTTGACACGAGGTACTTCAGCACAGTTATAAAAAAAATTAAAGATGAATTTCCTGACAGATTTGAGCAATTCAAAACCAACAAAACCACTCTAGCATTCATAGTAAATCCTCTCAACACAAATAGTAACGAAATCCACATTGAGCCATTTGGAATTGATACTGGATCTCCAGAAATGCAATTGATCTATTTAAAAAGTAAAGCTTTGTGGAGTGGAAAATTTACAGAGTTGAAAAGCAAGTTGGAAGAGTTGGAGGTCCGGAAATGTATGCACGTAACGCAACAAAAGTGGACAACTTTAAAAGAAATGCCCCGAGTTGAGGCACTTATATTCGACGCATGGAATAGTCTTCCAGATTGCTACAGTGAGGTGAAAAAGTTGGCATTTGGAGTGCTGACTATCTTTGGATCGACATATTCATGCGAGCAAGCGTTCTCTTGCATGAATATAATTAAAAACAAAGTAAGAAGCCAACTAACAAATGAAAATTTAGAGTCGTGTTGGAAACTTAAAGCAACAAGTTATGAGCGAAATTTATCCAAACTTTCTAAAACCATGCAAAGGCAATGATCCCATTGAATTTGTTTGCTCAATTGTTTGTTATTGAAGTACAAGTTAGTGTTGTAAGTAAATGTTTAATTGTTTTAATTTTTTACTTAAATAATAAGTAATTATCTAATAATGAATAAATAGAATGATATAATGAATAAATATATATTTTTTCTTATGAATAAATAGATTATTTTTTTTTATCAAAAAACTTTATTTATGCGAGTACTAACAAGTGGGCTAGTATTATTAAATCGGCGCTACTAGTATTAAATCCATATGATTTTTAGTTAGACCTAACCTTCTTAACCTTATATGGATTTAATACTAGTAGCGCCATCTATGTGTCAGCCTACGAACCTTTCAGCCCACCTGTTATTTATTGTCGGCAAGAAAAAATTTTGTGGCTCTTTAAAAACTGAAATTTTGTAAATTGCCATTTTTGGCTCTTCCGACTCAAAAGGTTGCCGACCCCTGCTCTAGGGTCATTTTGTGTGCACTTTGGGCTAATTAGACCGGGACCTACAGTTTAACATGAATTCCGAACCACTCACAAACATCCATTCTACCGCCAGGATTCGAACCTGAAGCCTGTGGTACCAAAGGACAAAGCTCTAGCCATTGGCCATCAGGCCACCAATTATAGGAAGGAGATAGCTCGCAATATTTTTAATATGATTGCAAATTTGTCTAAATCTATAATAGAACTGTTTATATAGTAAAAAATGATTACAGAATTCTGAATATCGAAAATTAAAAAAAAAAAAAACAGATTAATAATCATTTTATTTTATGATGAAATTTCCATTAATATATCCATAGTTTTTCAGTAATTCTTGAAAACAATTCCAAAATAATTTATTTTCAGCATTTTCACAGGATTCATGAATCTTTGACACAATTCACCATTGGCATCGTAATTTTCCAACCGGAAGAGAATGACCCACAATACCTTTTAGTATAGTGGCAAAGTGTGCCAAAATCAATAGAATCTGAGTAGACCGTGAAACTTGTGGCGTAGGTGTAGAGGCAGCGGAGTAGAAAAAAAGGGGGCACAATGAAAATAGAAAGGATCTGCCCGGAAAATAAGTTCAAGGGCAGATGGATGCAGCACAAATCTAGAAAAGCACTAAATGATGATGGATTCCCCCATTCTTCGCTTGGCTCCACTTTTGACAAATGGATGAGCTTCTGCCGGAAATTAGGAAACAGAAAGAAACATAAGGTTCCTTTTCAAAAATACCATATTTTGCGTTTAAATACAATATTTTGTGTTTCGAGATAAAATAACGGTGTGGTGGTCTCGCCGCTCTGGCACTCGGTACCGCAGGTTTCGGATTCGAATAGTGGCGGTGCCATGGGTGTTTGTAATGGTCCGGAATCCACTTTAAGCCATAAGTTTCTACCTAATATGATTGTAGAGCGTAGGGCTGACAACTCTACCCTGTCAAAATAAAACACCTCATGTTTCGGTATCTGCCGGTAGGTAGACGGCCTTGGCACACCATGGGGCTGTTGCGACATTCAAGGAGTAATATAAGGAATTTTGCCGTAAATTGTAAGTAATTAAAGGGTAAATATTATGCCTCTTATATGAAGTCTTATATGGGTAAATATATGTCTCTTATATGGAGGCCTGATGGCTGAGTATCTGGTGCTCGATACGACTGGTTTCAGTTTCGAGTCTTGGCGGTGCCATGGACGTTTGTAGTGGCTTGGAATTCACTTTAAACTATAGGTCCCGGTCTAATTGGATCGTAGAGAGTTGTGGTGGTAGTGTTACTCACGTCCATAGCATATCTTCGAGCTGCATGTTCCCTCTGGGTACTCTAAATGAGTAACAGCGGTATGGCATAAAAATTGTTTCTGTATTGCAAGCTGCATTAGAGCAACAACAAATGTATTTTTTATAAAACTCTCGGCAAAAATATTTTTAGTGCTAAATGAATAACAGCGGTGCAGTCCTTGCTTATGACATAAAGATTAACTGTCTCTATAATGCCAGCTGCATTAGAACAACAACAACAATATTTTTTGTTCGGAAATAAAATTACCGTATGGTAATTTTTAGAATATACATTTGGAGTTGGCCCAGTATATTTGGAAATATCTGGAAGAATTGTATTACAAAAAAGAAATTCTTTGTCAATTCTTTCAATAATAGTGAAAAAATTATTGAACGCACAATTGTATAAAAAATAACACCTATTGAAAAAAACGAACAACATATTATCAAGAATGGATTAAATGGTGTACCAAATCTTTGTACATTATTTATTTTCCTCAAAAAAAAATATATATATAGCACTTTTAACAAAAAAAAAGATAGCTTTGATATATTTTTCTGTGGTGTGCTTCTGTGGTGTTAACTAGTGCGACATTTGTTTCTCCACTCTTTCACTTAGCTTTTGCAAATCCATTTCAAAATGGGTATTTGCACATCGTAATGGGTGTTGCAGGTTAGCGTCCAGAAAAAATTATCATTCATTTCAGAAAAAATCGTTCATTTCAGAAAAAATTATTCGTAGGTGTAAGTTGAATCAAAAGCGCTTGCAACTTTTGTGCCAGATTTCTAAAATTGGATCATATAGATGCAAAAATAATGCGTTTTTAATACGCTTTTATTAGCTTCACCTGTATGTTTGTATGTATGTTTGTATGCTTGTATGTAACTCACTTTTTGGGCTCGATTTTGGGACTGATGGCGCCATCTACTGGCGAGTCAGTCAACTGATCCGCGATCGAATTGCGCTCTTCCTATTGGCCGAAAATTTCGGTGGCTAAAAAGAGGCGGATCTTAAAGGCATAGGAGTGCGATCATGTCGAATTGCGCTCTTCCTATTGGCCGAAAATTTCGGTGGCTAAAAAGAGGCGGATCTCAAAGGCATAGGAGTTCGATCATGTCGAATTGAGCTCTTCCTATTGGCCGAAAATCGCGGTGGGTAAAACGTATGTAAACTTAGCGGATAACCGGCCAAGTGGAAAACAAAGTAAAGACAATTATAGTTTAAAAAAACTAAAAAAAAATATGCTTTTAGAGTTAATCAGACTAAAAAGTAAAAAATAAATTAATAGTTTAAAAAAAACTAAAAAATACGCTTTTAGAGTTAATCAATCTAAAAAGTAAAAAATAATTGTTAACATAAGAATAAAATGACTGACGAGAAAATGAATGTCACTGTTCTAAAAGCGTGGGGTGCTTTGTATGACATTTTTAAACTAACTCTGCATTTCGGAATGAAACTAGTGAAAAATTATAACGATTGATATCGAGCACCCCACGATTTTAGAACAGTGACATCATTTTCTCGTCAGTCATTTTATTCTTATGTTAACAATTATTTTTTACTTTTTAGATTGATTAACTCTAAAAGCGTATTTTTTAGTTTTTTTTAAACTATTAATTTTCATACATTGGTTTTCACTACTTTGGCCGTTATAAAATTAATGTATTTTGTAAAAGTGTTATATATGTCGCGGGCGGAAAAATTTTCAAAGCTGGCCGCGGGTTGGCCACTCCTGGCATAACTCATTAGGACAAGTTTAAAACAACTTGTAATGTTTGTTAATCTCTTCCTTTTTTTTTCTTTCCTTTTTCAATTTATAACCAGTTATGACTTAGTAAAAGATACTTTACTTTTTTTTTCATTTATTTCTAACAGTTTCAAATTGAAATTTTGCATTAATGTAAAGAAATGTGAAGTATAATTATTTATGAATGATATTTATCAAGAAAAGTAATGAAAGAAAGCTATTAAGTTATAGTACGCAGCCTCAAAACTTTTGAAACTGCTGTCATTTTTTTCCCTCCATATAATATGAAACCAGTGTAACTTTAACAAACTTTTATCATTAATCTCCTCAAATGAATAAAAAGGTTTGTCCTTCTTTTATTCATTTAACATTAATATAATTTAAAAAGGTCACAGAAAATTGAACGTAAAAAGAATATTAAATAAATAATAAAGTTAAGTGTTCATAATAAGGTTTTCATTTATCTAAGTCAGTTTCTTTGTAGTGGTTTGGAATCCACTTTAAACCGTAGGTCCCGGTCTAATAGAATCATAGAGCATTGGGGGGGGGGTAGTATCACTCGCTTCCTTACCATATCTTCAAGCTACACTTGCCCCCTAGGTAGTGCTAAATGAGTAACAGCACTGCAGTCCTTGCTCATGGTATAAAGATGAACTGTCTCTGTATTTCCAGCTGCATTAGAACAACAACAATAATGTAATCGTAAATTACTGTAAATAAAAGTGTACATATTTTATAAAACCTGGAAGTATCGTTATTGTAGAAACAGCCATTTGTGCAACCGGTACAGGGAAACTGACATATTATGTTATGTTACATTATAAAAAATATTCATTAAAATATTTCGTTAAAAATGCAATGTTATATCATGTTCCTTTTTTTCAATTGAATTAATATAAAAGCACAACACAATATTTTCTTCTAAAAACATTTTAAATTTCCTTAAAGCTTACTAACTACTTAAAATTAATATGATTACATAGTTTCCATCAAAGAAGCTCTCTTTCTGCATTACACCACAATTTATTAGTAGCACATATCAAATAAATCCAAGGAGTCCAACATTTATTAGTAGCATATACTAAATAAATCCATCCAAATGAATCCAACTTCATATCAATCCGTGGATTGATAAGAAGGAGGGCTTGTTGGAATTTCAAAAGGATCTTACAATTCCATTTTGGGCCTCAAACGCGTCAAATCTCGTTTGGTACCGAAAACACTGAATGCGCCAGCTCACACTGCATTGATCCTTCGTCAACTTTTTGCCAAAAATGAAATCCATATCGTTCCACGACCACCGTATTCACAACGCGCGATTCAAAAGACCACTCCGGGGACACCGTTTTGGGGAGTCGATTGAAGAGATGCAACGTGAATCCTGCGATGATCCTGTGATTCAGAGATTCATCCCTGCCGATGACTTTTTAGCATGCATTGAGGATTGGAAAAAAAGTTGGCATAAGTGCATTGTGTCCAGAGGGGAATACTTTGAATGCGATGAAATAAATTTGGAAGAATAAATAAGATTTTAGAAAAAAAAAATTAATAATTGGTCTTACTTTTTGGACACAGTAGTAAATTTCCGTAAAGCTTGCAAACTACTTAAAGGTTCCGGCTTTTTATTACATAGCTTCCCTGAAAGATGCTACTCTAGCTACATATCTTTCTACACTGCACCACAATTTATTAGCAGCACATACCGAATAAATCCAGCGTCGTAGCAGAAGGGTCAAGAAGATGAACGTCACCCTTATCTTCTCTCTCTCTTTTCATGTACAGTGCCGTAACTGGACGTGGCTGGCTCGTGATTAAATGACTAGATCACGTGACAAACGGTATGATATCAAAAAAAAAAAAAAAAAAAAAAAAATTCTAAAGATACTGAAGATACTTGAAGAAGGGGGAAACGGTATGGCATCAAAAAAAAAAAAAAAAAAATTCTAAAATAAGTTCCACCGATTTCTCCCGCCCAATTTAGTGTGAACCTGCCGTGGTGGATGGGCTTTCCAATAACATTGTCACAACTGAATGACTTGGAAGTCATTTTTTCCGTCAAATAAAGCCAACCAATCAAGCCCATTGAACATGACAGTTGGTTTAATGTGCAATTCATGTCAAATACGTTGTCATTTCGATTGAAAATATCACTGGCAGCCAAATTCACTTTCTTTATCCACTTACAGCACCATCAATTTATAAACAGGTTTTTTGATGTCGTAGCATTTCCCTCTTCTTGAATTATCTTCGGTTGAAATTTGAAATCGTCGTGACAAGTGTTGTTTTTTTTATAGCATTTTGAAAGTGGAACTTTAATTATAATCCCCCTGTGTAACCCCAGGTTCCATAGTTAATATTGTTCACCTAAATGGTACTATCTGTGGATACTTTATGTTTGTCTATTTGCGAACAACCTAGTATCTTTACATTTCTTTTATATTTAAAGGCTATTCCACCGTAACAAATTTCCCACAAAACTTCTGCCCGCAAATAAGAACTTTCCCAAGAAAATAAAAAAAAAGGAACCATAAAAGTTCCCATTATCCCCCAACAACTCATAAGACGACGCTTTCGCCTGCAGCGACGATGTTATGCGGCAGAAACATCCCCGACAACAAAGCCATCGCAGAAAATGAAGTATGTCTCCACATTTATTAGTTCCCCATGGTTGGATTCCGGGGGGTTGTCACGTGATCTCGTCGTTTAATCACCAGCCAACCACGTCCAGTTATGGCACTGCACATGAAAGGGGAGAGAAGATAAGGGTGACACACATTTTCTTTACCCTTCTGCTACGCCGCTGGATTTATTCGGTATGGGCTGCTAATAAATTGTGGTTCCGTACAGAAAGAGATGCAGCTAGAGTAACTTCTTTGATGGGAAGCTGTGTAATAACATTGATTTTTTATAGTTAGTAAGCTCGAAAGAAATTAAAACTGTTTTTTATAAGAAGAAGAAGAAATTCTGTTGCATCTTCATATAAATTCAATTGAAAAAAAACAGAAAGAATATGATATAATGAATATGTACTTTTAAAGAAAAATTTTAATGAAAGTTTTTAAATATGTTGTTGTTCTAATGCAGCTGGCAATACAGAGACAGTTAATCTTTATGTCACAAGCAAGGTCAGTACCGCTATTACTCAGTTAGCACTACCCAGGGGGAACGTGTAGCTTGAAGATAGGCTACGGACGCCAGTAACACTACCCCCACAACGCTGTACGATCCTATTAGACAGGGACCTACGGTTTAAAGTGGATTCCGAACTACTACAAACATCCATGCCACCGCTGGGATTCGAACCTGAAACATGTTACCAATTGGCAGAGCGCTACCAATCTGCCATTAGGCCCCTTTTTATTATTTTATTATTTTTTATAACATTGTCTATTGTAACGCCGTTTATCGGTTGCGGTTGTACAAATGAATATTTCCGCAATAAAGATACTTCAGGGTTTTATAAAATGCAGGCTGATTATAATTAAAGTCCCGCTTTCAAAATGCTGTAAAAAAAAAAAAAAAAAACACTCTTCACAATGAGTTCAAATTTGAACCGAAGATATTTGAAGAAGGGGGACGTCCAAGTCATTCAACAGTTGTGACACTGTTAGTGGAAAGCCCATCCACCACGGCAAGGTCATGCTAAATTGGACGGGAAAAATCGATGGAACTTATTTTAGAAATTTTTTTTTTTTTTTAATGCCATACCGTTTCCCCCTTCTTTAAGTATCTTCAGTTCAAATGTGAACTCATTGTGACGAGTAGTTCTTTTTTTTAAACAGCATTTTGAAAATGGAACATTAATTATAACCACCCTGCATTATTAAATGTATTTAGCAAGGAAGAGTGTTATTTTGTTCGTAAAATAATTGGACAATTATTTTATGAAAAAAATATTTGGGTAGCAAAAAATGTTATTTTAGTTTGCTTTAAATAATTTACATAAAAACTTTGTATTTTATGTAACTTATACTGTATCTTTGTATTTTACGTTCTTGTCACTCTGTATTTTGTTGAGTAAAAAAGGTTACTCAAGTTACTTAGTTACTTACTTAGAGGTCCAAGTCAAACTTTTAACACTGTAAAGTAAGAGAAATTATGCAATCATTAAGTATACAATATTCATTTATTTAGATCCGAAAAAACTCTAAGGTGATCCAATTGGTGTCCAAAGATACTGCTGCTCAACTGAGTTGAAGAATGAAAGAACTGCTACGCACCTTCTCGAAGAGTCATGATAACGTGTTTATTATTTCAATTTAATCGAAATTAATTGTCCTACTTTTCTTTCACAGAACATTTTATTAGTTCCAGTGATCTTTTGGATTTAATAGTGAAAAGGATATTGACAAAATTAATCCACTTACAAGTTATTTCAACATAACATTATAACATCATCGATTCCATTTATAACAATTATATTCTTCAACCAACATCATTCTGCTCTTTACTAAAGAATTATATATAGAGAAAAAAAACGTCTAGAAAAAACGAGTGGTGTTTTCAGTTTAGGAATAGCCAGAAGTCGCACGGTGTGAATACGGTGGTTGTGCACCGATATGGGTTTTATTTTTGGTGAAAAAGTTACGAAAAATTAATGCAGTGTGAGCTGGCGCATTCTGTGTTTTCGGTACCCATCGAGATTTGACGCCTTTGAGGCCTAAAATGGAATTGACCAATCCTTTTGAAATTCCAGCATCAGCAGCAAGTTCTCTAATTGTAAATCGACGGTTTGCAAGCACCAAATCTTAAATTTTTTGGACGTGAGCTTCGTTTGTGTTTATACCACTTATATACTTGTGTTTATACCACTTCTAAGCCTTCCGATATAGGAATGCTCACCGAATGCCTTCTGCAACATTATATACATTTCTGCAAACAAAATAGAATGCAAGTTCTTTGCTCAAATAATCCGGACATTTCAAAATTCGCCGGAATCAGTTTTAGCGTCTCACAAAGCCAAGAGTAACTCAATAATTTGACGTCAAATTTCCCACAGATGTCAAGGACAGTGCAAGCAACCTAAAAAAGAAAAAAAATTGAAATTTCATAAGCCCCTGGAATTTTAATTGGAAATTGGTCTTACTTTTTGGACATAGTAGTAATATCTTCATCGATTGCATTTACAACAATTATATTCTTCAGCAAACATCATTCTCCTCTTCACAAAAAAACCCCATAAAAACGCCAACTAAATCGATCTCAAACCTTTACTCTTTTTGTGTTCTTTGTGCTATTCAATTTAATCCGACATCTATTCCAACCATCTGATATCGCGAAATAAAGGCACTTGCCAATATTCCGACTCACTCGCTCAAATTCATGAGCACAAAAATCTTCTAATGGCATCTGTTTTCAAGATATACATTTATGGCCGACGCATTTTATATCCTTTTTGTTTTTACTCTCATATCGAAAGTGGCTACATCTGGTGAGGAAGACTTTGTTCTTATCGTGTTCTTTTCCGTTAATTTCCGTTTATTTACGCCGGAGGAATGGAAAAGGCGGCGGAAAAGAAAAAAGAAAGAAAGAAGTCCTCCTACCCGCCTTATCAGAAAATTGGATTTAAATGGATTCCTTTTTGGCTAATGTTTCTGCTAGGAATATACATTTTAGTTTGAGTGGCTGCAATGGCGTTTGTTTACTAGCAGCTCAGGCCTTTAGTTAAATTTATGGCGTTAGGGAAAGGAGTGGGGGATTTAGATTTTACTTATTTTGACACTTTGTAAAAGAGAAAAGGGCAGCCAGATGCAGTGATTTAATTGGGTGGCAGTTTTCTACTTAATGAGCCTTAATTAAACTTTGAATAGGTTATAAAAGGTTAGAAACGGCTATGAAGTGAAACATTGCTTGATTAGAAGTAATGGATATTTATTCTTATATTAAGAGTAGAAAAAGTAACGACTTAGTATAAAAAAATTAACACTACTTAAAGCGTACGTCAAACAGAATAAATAAAAAGTATTATTTTAACAAAGCAATGTATTATTTTTAAAAAAATTGTAAATATTGCAATGGAATGAAAGTGATTGATATTCTTTCTTAAATTAAAAATATATGTTTTTATTAATTAAATTTATATATATGTGTAGTCTTCCGTGAAATCATATCCATTTTATTCCGCCAAAACAAAACATTCTTAAAATATTTTTTTTTAAATCGGAAAAAAGTAAATTCTTCTAATGTAAATTATTTGGGGCCTGATTTCAGACTAACTAGTCCTCGGTGCCACAGGTTTCGGGTTCGAGTCCGGTGGAGCCGTGGGTGTTTTTAGAGGTTCGGAATCGACGTTAAGACGTAGGTCCCGGACTAATATGACCGTTGGGCGTAGGGCTAACAACCTTACCCCGTAAAAAGAATTAACTACCGTCTAGAAATCTGCCAGCAGGCAGACAGTCTTGGCCCACCTTGGGGCTGTTGCGCCACTAATGATGATGATGTGGAGGATAAGGTATGACAGTTATAAGCTAACTTAATTGAACTTAAAGTACCCACAGATAATTAAATTTAGGTCAATAATATAACCTATGGAACACAGTCTTGGTGGCATTTAACATAACATAATCACTTTATCGACTCCATTTACGACAATTATGTTCTTCAGCAAACATCATTCTCCTCTTCTCAAAAAAACTATAAAATACGCCAACTAAATCGATCTCAAAACTTTACTCTTTTTGTCTCCTTTCACAGACTATTCAATTTAATCCGACATCTATTCCGACCATTGATTGCACCATCTGGTATCGCGAAATAAAGGCACTTGCCAATATTCCGACTCCCTCTCTCAAATTCATGAGCACAAAAACCTTCTAATGGAATCTGTTTTCAAGATATACATTTAAGGCCGACGCATTTTATGTCCTTTTTGTTTTTACTCTCATATCGAAAGTGGCTACATCTGGTGAGGAAGACTTTGTTCTTATCGTGTTCTTTTCCGTTAATTTCCGTTTATTTACGCCGGAGGAATGGAACAGGCGGTGGAAATGAAAAAAGAAAGAAAGAAGTCCTCCTACCCGCCTTATCAGAAAATTGGATTTAAATGGATTCCTTTTTGGCTAATGTCTCTGCTAGGAATATACATTTCAGTTTGAGTGGCTGCAATGGCGTTTGTTTACTAGCAGCTCAGGCCTTTAGTTAAATTTATGTCGTTAGGGAAAGGAGTGGTGGATTTAGATTTTACTTATTTTGACACTTTGTAAAAGAGAAAATGGCAGCCAGATGCAGTGATTTAATTGGGTGGCAGTTTTCTGCTTAATGAGCCTTAATTAAACTTTGAATGGGGTATAAAAGGTTATAAACGGCTTGAAATGAAACATTGCTTGATTAAAAGTAATAGGTATTTACTCTTAATGATATTAAGAATTGAAAAGGCAACGACGTAGTAGAAATAAATTAATGCGACTTACAGCGTACGTCAAGCAGAATAAATAAAAAAGAATTATTTTAACACAGCAATGTATTATTTGAAAAAAAAAAAATTGTAAATATTGCAATGGAAGTGGATGATATTCTTTCTTAAATTAAAAATTTATGTTTTTATCATTTTGTAGTGTTGTGGGTTGTGCAGTGGATTGTAACTGGGTGTGGTTGGGTTGTGACCCGAGACACAGGTTTGAGAATTCACAGCTTATTGACACAGATTAAGATTTGATATTTAATTTTATTATTCCTTTTTTTAATTTTGTTTCATTCAGAAAATAGGACAACTTCAGTTTTATTAAAGTTTAAAGCAACTTTCCAACTGTAGTGTTGTGAGTTGTGCAGCTGGATTGTAACTGGGTATGGTTGGGTTGAGACACAGGTTTGAGTACTCACAGCTTTATTTAAACAGATACAAACATCACATACATACAATTAGAGATATACAATATTTAACTTTAAAGTTATATATGTATAGATTTGTGGACGGATTCAATTTCTAATTCGAAAACCCGATACTTAGGTTTGTGCGAAATATACTTCCTCTCCGGGTGCGAGTCTGTAGGTCAACTGTTACAAAGGGTTGTGCTAAATATATTTTATCTTGGGATGAGAGGCTGTGAACTAAACGTTTTTAATAGAAGCGCGTGATTGCGCTGTACTAAAAGTTTCTCAGCGGCAGCGCTGGTTGTGCTATATTTCCTCTCGGGTGAGAGTCTTGAGGCCTACTGACCATTTCCTGAATGCCACCGGGGGTGCTCTCGCCAATGATTAGGAGGAATTATGGTTACAATTTAAATTTACATACATACATATTTTTCCATGAAATTATATTCATTTTATTCCACCAGTACATTTTTCGAATCGGAAACAAATAATTTTTTCTAATTTAATTAATTCCCTAATATAATTCATTTTTATTATATACAAAATCAATAATCATTGACTTTCTCTTAAGAATCATATAACGACACATAAATTATTTTAAGCGAGTTCATTTATGTAAGGAAGAAAAAATTGAATCGTAAATGTTTATGAAATCATTTAAAAATTTTTATGCTGAATAACAAATCTATCAAATGTAAATATTTTTATCGTTAAGTTATGAGTATAGCACAAACATTATTAGTAACCATTATTATTATTATCATGCATAAATGCTAAGTTCAGTCTGAAATTGTAATTTTAGTTATTAATATATATGCACAGCATCATTAATTATTAACTGGAGAACACTCGAGAAGATTAATCCACTTACCACCTTGCGAACACAATACTAAAAAAAGCTACATGCATTCCTTTTAGAATTACAGCAGAACTTCATTACAGAACAAAAGAACAAATCGATCCGAAAACTTCATTCCTTTTGTTTCCTTTTCGTGACGCAATATCCCTAAACTATTCAATTAAATCTATCCCCCGTCCTCTTTTCTAGACACCGATTGCGCCATCTTGCTTCAGAAAATAGTTGGAGACATTCCATTTCTTCTCTAAGATTTATAAACCAAAAATGGCTTTACAAAACATTCTATCACTATGATCTGGTGCACCATTTATTCATACTATGATCTGGTACATCGTTTATTCATACTATGATCTGGTACATCATTTATTCGTCCTATGATCTGGCACACCATTTATTCCATTCTTGGTCGTTTTTTTTCAATAAGTGTTATCTTTTTATACAATTGTGTGTTGAATATTTTTTAACCATATATCATGAACCCCTCTGGGATGCTCTTGCCCGTGTGTAGGTTACAATTTATTAGCATAGCATAGCATAGTTACATTTATTAAAAAAAATATCCAATTCAAATTCATGGTAGCATAGTTACAATTTATTAATAAAAGTATCCAGTTAAAAAAAAAAAAATCCAAATGTATAATTACATATCATATGAAGATCGCAACTTTATTTTAATTTATCATTAACTGTAATGTTATGTATTTATAGAAATGAACTAATATCTATATTATTATGCATAAATGTTAAGTTCAGTCTGAAACTGTAATTTTAGTTATTAATATATGCATAGTATCAATGACTGGAGAGCACTCGACAAAATTAATCCACTTACCACCTTGCGAACACAATACTGAAAAGAGCTCCTTTTAGAACAACGGTACTTCACTATTAGATCAAAAGAACAAATCGATCCGAAAACTCCTTTCCTTTTGTTTCCTTTTTCCCGGCACAATATCCCTAAACTATTCAATTTAATCTCCCCACTTCCTCTATTCTAAGACATTGATTGTGCCATCTTGCTTCAGAAAACACTTGGAGGCATTTTCATTTCCTCTCTGAGATTTATAAATCGAAAATGGCTTGAAAAAAAAAAAATATTCTAATGGAATATGTTTCGAAATGCACGTTTGCAACTGAATGCAGACCTGATGTCAAAAAGAATGATTCAGTTTATTATTATTATTATTTATTTATTTTATTTTTAGGACTAAATGGCTACACACCCGGTAGAGCGAAAACAAATAATATAAAAAGAAATTTTATAGTCAATTCCTACTTTTTTTCACTCTATTGCAGAAAGGTCCTTTACAAATAAAGTTGAAATTTTACTATTACACCTGGCCCCATCTATTATTAGATATATGCAACTTAAATCTACAAAAAACTAAAAATATTAATTAATTAAATTTAATGAATGAATTAATATTTGAAAAAACTGTATTAACATCCAGTGTCATCCACTACAAGTTAAAAAAAATGTATTTGAACTTGAGTGGATGAATAAACAGTATTTTATGAACGATTGAAAATTTGAACAAGATATATATAGGGAGAGTGTGAACTAGTAGTAGGAATTGAAAAAGGAGTGTATTTAAATTTGTATATTTTCATATTAAAAACAACACATAATTCATATTAGCACCCGTAAATTAATGGGGTTTTTTTCCTGTACATCGGTGGATGTCATGTTCTCCTTATGCACAAGGCGATTATAATTAAAACCTCACTTTCAAAATGCTGTAAAAAAAGAACCTCTCGTCAATTTTTTTCAGTTTAAATATTCAAGATACTTAAAGAAGGGAGAAACAGTAAGGCATAAGAAAAAACAGTTCCAAAGTGTATTATTAGATGGCGCTGTAAGCGGCCTAAAGAAAGTGAATTCGGCTGCCAGTGATAATTTGAATCGAAATGACAACGTATTTGGCATGGATTATACATTAAACCAATTGTAGTGTTCAATGAACTAGATTATTTCGGTTTTTTGACGAAATAAAAGGATTTCCAAGTCATTCAACAGTTTTGACACTGTGAATAGAAAGCCCATCCACCATGTCAAGGTTATACTAAATTGGATGGGGAAAATAGGTGGAACTTTTCCCCCTTCTCCAAGTATCTTCAGTTCAAATTTGAACTCATTGTGACGAGTAGTTCTTTTTTTTACAGCATTTTGAAAGTGGGGCTTTAATTACAATCACCCTGTATTAATAAATTATACAAATTCAGCTATGCAAATTATCATTCAATATTAATATTGATATGTTCAATAAATGTTAAAATCATGATAACAAATCTTTATGTATAAGAGTCCCAAAGAGCAATGTTACATGTTTTGAATTAATTTTCAAATAAAAAGGATAAAAAAAGGAGATGTTTGGGAAAGACATTTAAGATTTCCGACAAACGAAAAAAAAAAATATATATAAATAAACAAAAGGTAGGGGAATAGAGAGATACAATCAACTTTATTCTCCGTATAATTGAAAGAGCATAACTTTTTGACATAGTGGAAAATTAAATCGCTTCCTTTTGAAATTTTTGTCAACCATATATTTTAGTAATATTTTTTTACTTTGATAAATTGGAATATGTTCAGCTATGTTAAAGACAGGATAATTTTTCAAAATACATAACTGTGCAATTCTCATTAAAATAAAATATTTAACAAAAGGAACTAAAAAGGGTTAAAATGTCTTATCAGGAATAAAAGTGTATTTTATAATGTAACTTATTTGATTCTCTATTCGAATTCTGTGATAAAGTCAGGATATTTCCTATGATTTACGTTTTTTTTATTTTTTTTATTTCCAACGGCAGATTATGAACAGTTACAGCAAAAACATACGACAACAACAAAATAATACAACAAAACATGCTGAAACAGAGTTCATTAATCTAACATAATGCCAAGTTGTAGATCTTTTAGCCACTGAAAAGTGATACCAGGTGCACCACGGGGAGGTAGATCTTCTGTGCACCCATGATATACGTTGTAGGCCACTGAACTTAGAATGTGGAAATCAATGCTTTCACAAAAGAGGAGAATCGATGACGATTGTGACAACGTGTGTGAAACATCTCGCATCAACAATTAGAATTTATCCGGATTCTCTCCCAGCCTCATCTTAATTCATATGTGAAATTTACAATTATTAATAGGCTGCTTAACGTCAGTATATGGTAAAAATAAAGTTTCTAAAAATTAAAAAAATGAAAGGTTAAAAATTAAAAATAAATAATACTAAAAATAAATAAAAGTAAGATAAAAAATTAAATTTTTTTTTTTTTTAAATTAAAGTTGACTAGTTGTAGATACCATAAAAATATTGTGTAAGATTAAAAATTGTGGAAAGTGTGAGCCATAACGAAGAATCTGTAAGGTAAAAAGCATTATAACCCCCCAAAAAAAAAAAACTAAGGCAAACTAAGGTAGTACCGAACTAAGGCAACGGGATTTGAACCACAGCATGCAATGCTTAAACCCTCGCACGTTGCAGTGTGGATAACGCTGATTCTGCTACATATTTGCCGTTTAGTTATACTGTGGTGTTTTCGAACAGCATCATTTTATAGGGAAAATGCTTTACGTTAAAATATCATTATTACATGTCTTATTTTTCTTTTATTCAAATTCTTAGCCCGACTGGCGGCTCAGTGGCAACGTGCGCCGCTGGTGAGTATGAAGGCTGAGGTTCAATCAGCTGATGGCATTGTTGTAGATACTGTTTCGGAAAATGAGGATGTTCGTTTGGGAGGCGGATGGGATGTTCAGCATTTTGCCTCATTAGTCGGGCTACTACTACAACTACTACTGCTGCACCACACCGCATCAATGCGCCGAGAACTAAGGTGCCCCTTTACAGTTTGGGAATGATGTGGGTGAGAGAAGTCTGATTGGGCTTTGTGACGCTCTACGGTCCTATGAGACCGGGACCTACAGTCTAATGTGGATTTCGAACCACTACAAACATCAATGGCACTGCCGTATTCGAATCCAAACCTATGGTATAGAGCGCCAGAACGCTAGCCACTCGGTCATCAGGCTCCTCATGAGTCGGACTAACTACCCGGTGGAAGTTTTCTGGGTTTTCTTCCCTACGATACTCAAATGTGGAGTAACTCAACCTAAAAATCCTCCTGGAAGGCACTGCCCTCCTTCTTCAGCGACATGAAATAGAAGCCAGACTTCTACCTACGGGTATCACAACAGCCACTTTTCCCTTCCTTGCATGATTGATACAACCATAAAAACAGAAGCATTCAAATTCTTTTGCATGCCCTTATTATGACGCCAATACCCATTCTTAATAACTAACCATATAGTACCCGAGAAGTTAGAATAGTTTTAAGAGCAAATAAAATTATTATTGTTTACAGCTTTAAAAATTAACTAACTGGACGATTTACAAGTCAATAAACTCACTTGTGCGTGTTACATTCCAATTGTTGTTGAATGTTAAATTTGTAACGGGATAATCATTTTACGCTAGTGACATTTTTCTGGCATGAATGCTTTTTCGGAAGTAATGGTTATTCCATCGAAAAAGAATGGCAAGAGCTAAGTGAATACTCCAGCAAAAACTGCCCGGGCTTACGTTCTAATCCATCGTAACGGTTGCGAAACTGCGTGTTTCTGGCTCATTATCTGCAATGAAGCCACACCCTTCTCCCCGATGCCCCCGCTCTCCCCCATAAATCATTTTGCGGAAGAAGTTTTTCGAACACTTTTTGGCTTGTGACTTTTTCTGAAAGGGGAGAAAAAATACTACGACTTTTTCAGAAAAGTATCATTCATAGGAATGAATGTTTCATTTTTATTTTTTTTCCGCGTTCTTTTTCTGATGCTGAATTCTACTGTGTCCAAAAAGTAAGACCAATTTTCAATTTAAAATTCCCGGGGCTTATGGAATTTCAATTTTTTTTCTTTTTTAGGTTGCTGGCACTGTCTTTGATATTTGTGGGAAATTCAAAAGTCAAAATATTCATTAGTATTTGAGTTACGCTTGGCTTTGTGAGACGCTCAAACTGATTCCGGCGATTTTTGAAATGTCTGAATGAATCGAGCAAAAAACTTGCATTCAATTTTGTTTGCGGAAACGTATAGAATGTTGCAGAAGGCTTTCGCTGATCATTCCTATATCGGAAAGAAATGTTTAGAAGTGGTATAAACCTTTCAAAGAAGGCAGAGAATGCTTTCAAGACGAAGAGCCCTCTGGCCGACCATCAACCTCAACCGACGAAGCTCACGTCCAAAAAAATTAAACATTGGGTACTTGCAAACCGACGATTTACAATTAGAGACCTTGCTGAGGATGTTGGAATTTCAAAGGGATCGGTCAATTCCATTTTGGGCTTCAAACGCGTCAAATCTCGATTAGTACCGAAAGCACTGAATGCGCCAGATAACACTGCATTGATTCTTCATAACTCTTTCGCTATTATTAAACCCATATCGTTCCATAAACACCTTATCAACACCGTGCGACTTCTGGCTGTTCCCTAAACTCAAAAGACCACTTCGAGGACACAGTTTTGAGTCGATTGAAGAGATTCAATGTGAATCACCGCGAGCTTTGAAGGCCATCCCTGCCGATGACTTTTTGGCATGCACTGAAGATTGGAAAAAAAGTTGGCATAAGTGCATTGTGTCCGGAGGGGATTACTTTGAAGGCGATGAAATAAATTTGTCAGAATAAATAAAGAGTTTTTGAAAAAAAAAAAAAATTTGACTTTACTTTTTGGGCACAGTAATATCTAGATATTTTTTCCACAAATAAATAACGCTTTGCATTTCAGGCTGTGGCAGTTATACTTTTCGTCTAAAAACTTCTTTCGACAATTTGAAAAAACATATTTTTGCGTCGAATTTACTCTTCAAAGTACGTTGACATGACACAGAATTTCGTCAAATGTGAAAAAATATAAAGTAGTAAGCGTAGTTATCCTGCTATTCAGATTAAAAAAATCGTTAATAAAAGTAAAATTTTATAAATGAATGAATAAATATGTAAATAATAAATGTAAAATATTATAAATGAAATAATAATAAATGTGTAAATAATAAATGAAAAATGTTATAAATGAAAGAATAAATGTGTAAATAATAAAAGTAAAATGTTATAAATGAATGAATATGTAAATAATAAAGGAAAAATGATATAAATAGATGATCAAATCTGCAAATAAGTAATAAGTGCAAAATGCTATAAATAAATGAATGTCTAAATAATAAATGTAAAATGTTATAAATTAATGAATGAATGCATAAATAATAAGTGCAAAATGTTGTAAATGAATGATGAAATGTGTAAATAATAAATGTAAAATGTTTGGCGATACTATAAACCTCTAAATATCTCTGCGAAAGAATATATCAAAGTTTAAAAATATTAGTCGTAAATGAAGAATGAAGTATTCCCAATTCTACAAGAAACGTTATCCCATACAATAATACCCAAAAGAATATATCAAAGTTTGCGAATTCTAGGCACAAATGAGGAATGAAGTATTCCAAGTACAATAAGAAGCACTCTACAGCTCCATAGCCACCGGAAAATGCCAAAAGGGATAAATATGAAACTTCAAAAAGAAGGAATTGATCAACGCACTACGAATACTTATAGCCATTGGATATACAAATGTTTAAAATCCCAACGCAAAACATGAAAAGTGCTTCAAAACCATACTACAAAACACTTCAAACAAAATCCAAATTCTCCAGAAAATTCCTTAAGACTAACGTAATTCGTGAAGCATTTCAAGAGTTAAGGGGCCCAAAGTACACTTTTCCGCCAAAATTTACAATGAAGTTTTATTTGCCTGGTCGTCATTTTCGGATAACGTCACGGACCTCTAACCAGGACAACATCATGTTCACACATGATAAAAAAACCCAGTCTGATTTTAGAGGTACATTGATACATTTGTAAATGAAGAATTAAAGGTCGTAAATGAAAAATGAATTACAATTTTCTTCCCGAATTTTAAATTATTTTTTTCGTCAAGCACTTATTGTAAAAATTAATATTACTTACTTTTTTCAATTCACAAATTACAATAATAATTTTATAAAAAATAAATTGTTTCTGAAAATTTAAAAAAAAAAAAAAATTTAAAGGACTAATCATCGACTTTAAGAATTCCAAAATGTAAATAAGAAATACACTGCTGACAATTCAATTTTTAAGTACTTGATTCTCAAATTATATTTCTTTGAATTCTAGTAAAAACACCGAACAAAAAAATGATTTTTTTAGAACATAATGATGACGAATTTTTTGAATAAAACAAGAAAGTGTCAAATGCAAAACTGATAATTTTGAATTGAAAAAGAACGTTCACACCTATCTAAATTTATATATATATAATAAGAATTTCAAAAAGAAAAGTAAAATTATTCTTTATTGAAATAAAAAGAGTTTAATTATCAACAATTGAAATAATACATTTTGCACGAGTCATGCGATATGCTGCTAATTGAAGTTAAATTTTTTAACAGACCTGCTAATTAATAGGATCAGTGGAAATTAGTTACATCTAAATGGATAATAAAATGCAAATAAAATCTAATACAATCTACAATTTCAAATCATTATATCTGTAACTTGTATAATAAAAGAAAAAGCCATCGACTTTAAGAATTCCAAAATGTAAGCATTTTCTTTCTTTCTTTTTTTTTCCCTACGCGAATTTCTTTTATTTTATAACCTGGCTCTTTAAAGTATCATTCAATCAACAAAATTTATCAAGTAAATGTTCTCGAATACTGATCGGTTTTACAGATGGTTCAGAAAATGTCTTAAACCGACTTTTAACATGTCCGTTCTCACAACATCATGTTCACACATTATAATAAAACGAACTTAATTTCATTGATGCCATAGTTACCAAATATTACTTTTTTTCCTTCATTTTTCTATTTTTTTAACACCCAGTCGATGAGCCTCTACTCTTACCTAAAGAAACGAAGCAAAAATAATCCAGTTTCCTCTTATCTCTCTTCCGCCCTCTTTCTTACCCAACTCGCGGCCCACCTTGAATATTTTTTATCACACTTTTACAAAATATATATATTTTATAAAGGCCAAAGTAATGAAAACCAATGTATTAAATAAAATGCATTATGTGCGCAGGCATAAACTTAAATATTAAATGTCGAAATTATAAAAAAAAAAAAATTAACTTTGATTTTAAATAATAGTCTTGCGAATATAGGACAGATAGTGCCTCTTTTACTTATGAGTTTACAGTTATGAATTCGTAGAATAATTTAATTAGATTATGCGAATCTTGGAACATCTAATATAACAGGTTCTATGTTTCATTTTAAGTGAGCTCAGTTACCATTCCTAGATACGCACAGTTGATTGTTGATAGCAGAGAAAACTAGACTGTTAATTAAATTTGTTAGTACTTTTGGTTCAACTTACACCAGCGAATCATTTTTTTCTAAAATAAAATTGACCAAACACAAAACTCGCTGAAGCTTAACGGACGCCTACCTGCTACGCTAATAACGATGTGCAAATACCCAAATTGAGATCAATTTGCAGAAGCTAAGCGAAAGAGTGGAGAAACAAATATCACACTAGTAAAATAAATGTTTTAATGATTTGATTTTTTATTTCTTTTATGGTTATATATATTTTCTATTTCATTTTTAGTGTTATATAATATTTCTTCACAATGTGCGTTTAGTATCATTATTATTATATTACCTATGTCAACATGTAAGAATAACAGTAAACACAATAATGATAACTCAATATGTTTTCATTTTTCACTCCAGAAATATGCCTATAGTGGATCTGAATCTGATACGTGGATATATAATTTTATATGCGGTCCACGAAGTTAGGATGCATTTTCAAAGTGGCCCGCAAGATCATTTGGGTTGGCCACCGGTGATCAAAAATAAAATGAACTTAATTTCATTGATGTCATATGTCAGTAATATTTCTTTTTTCATTTCTCTATTCTTTTAGCACTCTATCGATCGGCCTCTACTCTTACCTAACGAAACGAAGCAAAAATAATCCAGTTTCCTCTCATCTCTCTTCCACCCTCTTTCTTACCCGACATTCCTCCTGGACTGCCAAGAAAAAGAAACGCTGCCTCCGTGGATGACACACGTAAACGAATGGCGCTAATATGAAGTTAGCCAGGAAGTCGGTGGGAGAAAATGAGGAGACGTTAGCCCTGGGTGCAGGAGAAAAGAAACGCAGTGGTCGATCGATGCAGGAAAAGTTCCCCTTTCGTGAAATGACATTCATCGAAAAAAGGATATTGCAAGCAAAAGAAAAAAAGAAACAAGAGCAAGGCGTGGATTGCTGTTGGAACGATTATTTCAGTGTTTTCAGTCATTTATGAAGTTTCGACTCCGCTCACTTCTCCTTTGGTAGTTTTTCTGCTCTGAAGTGAAAAGTTAGAAGCCATGTGTGTTGTGTACGAATAAATGGTGTATTAGATAATAGTATGAATAAATGGTGTTCCAGATCATAGTACGGATAAATCGTGTATTAGATCACAGTGTGTATTGTGTATTGTGGTTGAGAGAAAAGATCAAGTGTATTGTGCCAAGTGTATTGTGGAAGCCAAGTGTATTGTGGAAGCCAAGTGTATTGCGGTTGAGAGAATGGATGTCAGTCAAATTTGAATGGAGAAATGTGCTCGACAACCAATCACAGTAGGAATAAGTGGTGTACCACATCATAGTATGTAGAAATGGTGTACCAGATCATAGTATGAATAAATGGTGTACCAGATCGTAGTATGGATAAATGGTGCACCAGTTCATAGTATGAATAAATGGTGTATTAGATCATAATATGAATAAATGGTGTACCAAATCATAGTATTAAGGTAGGAATATAGGAAGTCGGTGGGACCGTGGAAGAAAATGAAGAGACGTTAGATCTGGGTGCAGGAGAAAAGAAACGCAGTGGTCGATCGATCCAGGAAAAGTTCCCCTCTCGCGAAATGACCTTCATCGAAAAAAGGATATTGCAAGCGAATGAAGAAAAGAAACTTGGAGGAAGGCGTGGACGGGTGTTGGAACGATTATTTCAGTGTTGTCAGTCATTTATGAAGTTTCTTTCTGAAATGAAAAGTTAGAAAGCCAAAAGTGTATTGTGGATGAGTGAATGGATGGCAGTCAAAATTGAAGGGGGAAAAGTGCTCTGCAACCATTTACTATGGATGACATAATTGGGATGGAAATTTCTGGTGTTAAACTAGATTAATCTTGAAAAGTCTACAATAACGACAAAGTTATTCTTCATATGAATAATTTTTTTTTAGTATTTTTATGGGGCCTGAATGACAGCGCTTGATCCAATCCTCTATACATTTTTGAGTGGTTAATATAGGTACGAATTTCAATTCCTTCAGCGAATTTTCTCTTTTAGCCTCAATCGAGTCAAAATACTTGACTTGAACGTTGGCGGCCAATTGGCCACTGGATCCAATTGGCTAGCGATCTGGCGCTCGGTACCATAGATTTCGAGTTCAAATCCCGGCGTTTTTCTAGAGGTTTGGGCTCAACTTTAAACCGTAGATTCCTGTTTAACATGCATGTTCGGTGTAGGGCTTACAACTCCACCCCTTAAAAAGAAAGCATCTTCTATCTCGAAATATGCCATTAAGCAGACGGTACATACTCAATTACATTCCAACCATACCCAATTAAATACCATGACAAGTACAAGTAAACATTTTCTTATATCCATATCAGTTCATGCTTAGTTTTATTTGTCAGTTGATTATTTGTGAATACAATGAGTTTTTTGACAAAATGATGTTAATCTAATAAAATAAAATGAATTTAATTTCATTGAATATCCATATTTCCCATATTGACTGACATTCTAATATTCCATATTGCATATTATAAATTCCATATTGCATATTCTTTGCATATTATAAATTCCATATTGCATATTCCTTCCATATTATAAATTCCATATTGCATCCAATATTATATATTTCCAATATTCAATATTGCCTGATGCCGGGGCCTGATGACCGGCTAGCGCTCTGGCACTCGGTGCTACATGCTTCGGGTTCGTGCCCAGGCGGTGTCATGTATGTTTCTAGGGGTTCAGGCTCCACTTTAAACCGTTGGTTCCGGTCTCATATTAATGTTGGGCGTAGCGGCAGCAACACTACCCCGTAAAAAGAAAGCATCTCCTATCTCGAAATATGCCATTAAGCAGACGGTACATACCCGATTAAATAGCGAGGCAAGTACAAATAAACATTTCAGGTAATGCTTAGTTTCATTTGTTAGTTGTTTCTTTGCGAATATAACGAATCTCATACGAGGTTTTGACAAAATGTTATTAATCTAGTAAAATAAAATGAACTTAATTTCATTGTTGCCATATTACCCAAATATTACTTTTTCCTTTTTTCTATTCTTTTAACATCCAATCGATCGGCCTGTACTCTTACCTAACGAAACGAAGCAAAAATAATCCAGTTTCCTCTTATCTCTCTTCCACCCTCTTTCTTACCCAACATTCCTCCTGGCCTGCCAAGAAAAAGAAATGCTGCTTCCGTGGATGTCACACGTAAACGAACGGCGCTAATATAAAAGTTGGTCAGGAAGTCGGTGGAAGAAAATGAGGAGACGTTCGCCCTGGGTGCAGGAGAAAAGAAACGCAGTGGTCGATCGATCCAGAAAAAGTTTCCCTTTCGTGAAATGACATTCATCGAAAAAAGGATATTGTAAGCGAAAGAAGAAAAGAAACTTGGAGGAAGGCGTGGACGGGTGTTGCAACGATTATTTCAGTGTTGTCAGTCAATTATGAAGTTTCTCTTTTGGCGGTTTTTCTCTCCTGAAGTGAAAAGTTAAAAGCCAAGTGTATTGTGGAGGAGTGAATGGATGTCAGTCAAAGTTGAATGGAAAAAAGTGGTCTGCAACCAGTTAGTATGGATGACATAATGACGAAGGAAATTTCTGCTGTTAAACTAGATTAAACTTGAAAAGTCTACAATAACGGGAATGTTGTTCCTCATATGTTTAATTTTTTATTATTATTTTTTATGGGGCCTGATGGTCGAGTGGCTAGCGTTCTGGTGCTCGGTGCCACAGGTTTCGGGTTATAATCCTGGCGGTGCCATCTATGTTTGTTGTGGTTCGGAATCCACTTTAAACCAAAGATTCAGGTCTAATATAAATGTTGGGCTAACAACTTTACCCCGTAAAGAGAAAGCATCTTTAATCTCGAAATATGCCATTAAGCAGACGGTACATACTCAATTACGTACAAATCATACTCAATTAAATACGAAGCCAAATACAAATAAACATTTTCTTATATCCATATCAGTTAATGCTTAGTTTCATTTGTCAACTGTTTATTTGTAAATTCAACGAACCTCACACAATTTTCTTGGCAAAATGCTATTAATCTAAAATAAAGTGAACTTAATTTCATTGGTGCCATATTTCATAAATATTACTTTTTTTGATAATTTCTTTATTCATTCAACACTCAATCGATCGGCCTCTAGTCTACTCTTTCCGGAAACAAAGCAAAATAATCTAGTTTCCTCTCATCTCTCTTCCACCCTCTTTCTTACCCGACATTCCTCCTGGCCTGCCAAGAAAAGGAAACGCCGCTTCCACGATGTCACACGTAAATGAATGGCGCTAATATAGAGTTGGCCAGGAAGTCGATGAGAGAAAACGACGAGACGTTAGCCCTGGGTGCAGGAGAAAAGAAACGCAGTGGTCGATCGATCAAGGAAAAGTTCCCCTTTCGTCAAATGACATTCTTCGAAAAAAGGATATTGTAAGCGAAAAAAAAAAAAAGAAACTTGGTGAAAGGCGGGGATGGTTAAAGTTGAAAGCCAAGTGTATTGTGGATGAGTGAATGGAAGTCAGTCAAAATTGAATGGTAAAAAGAGCTCTGCAACCAATCATAATATTAATAAATGGTGTACCAGATCATAGTATGAGTAAATGGTGTACCAGATCATAGTATCGATAAACGGTGTACCAGATCATAGTATGGATAAATGGTGTACCAGATTATAGTATGGATAAATGTTGTATTAGATAATAGTATGAACGAATAGGGATGAACATAGTATGAATAAATGGGGATACCAAATCATAATATTAAGTTAGGAAGGTAGGAATATAGGAAGTCGGTTGGACAGTGGAAGAAAATGACGAGACTTTAGCCCTGGGTGCAGTAGAAAAGAAACGCAGTGGTCGATCGATTCAGGAAAAAGTTCCCCTTTCGTGAAATGACATTCATCGAAAAAAGGATATTGTATCCAAAAGAAAAAAAGTAACTGCAGAAAGGAGTGGACGGGTGTTGGAATGATTATTTCAGTGTTGTCATTCATTTATGAAGTTTCGACTCCGCTCACTTCTCCTTTGGTAGTTTTTCTGCTCTGAAGTGAAAAGTTGAAAGCTAAGTGTATTGTGGATGAATGAATGCATGCCAGTCAAAATTGAATGGGGAAAGGGCTCTGCAACCATTTAGTGTGGATGACATGCGGTTCTGCAGGTTCCGGTCGAAATAGACCAAAGAGTGAAAAAAAAAAAAAAAAAAAAACCAAAAGAGTGAAAACCAAACCAAATAATACTTCATTTTTTTGTATACTTGGAGATGGACATAACCATAAACAAAACAAATAATGCTTCATTTTTCCATATGATATACTTGGGCTTAGTGTAATTGGAGGTAGATGGACATAACCATAACCAAACGAAACAAAATACACCCATTTTCTCTTATCTTTTCTCCTTTTTATACTTTCTTTCATATCCTTCCTCCCCAGAAAAAAAAAAAAAAAAAAAAAAAAAAAGGGAGACGTTCCAATAATGCTACTACACGTTGGCGAAAGGCGGTCATAAAAAGTCACCCACTCAGGAAGCCGGCGGGGGAAAATGGCAAGTTGGCCCCGGATCCAGGGTGGAAATGCAGTGACTGCCGGCCAGTGCCGCTGCTGTGATCGATACTACAGTGGAGTTTCCCTCCGTCAGTCACTGGAGAAAAGGGCATTGTGGGCGAAAAAGGGAGAAAAAGTGTGCGGCGGCGATTATTTCGCGATGCCAGTCAGTTGTGAATGTTCACGGAGCGGATTTTTCAATTTCTTTTCTCCTTTTTTGTGTGTGGTTTTAATCTCGTGAATTGAAGAGTTGGAAGTGTATTGTGAGAGAGATGATGGATTGGGGATTGAGGGAAGGGAGGGGGGATCGTTTAGTTTGGTTGACATGATGATGATGAGAAAAGCTGCTCTTAAATTAGATCGAAATTAAACATTCTTGGATAAATACCGAATTGCACAAGTTTTTATTTCCTCCTTACTTTCAAGTTTTCATTTTTTACCTACTTACTTTCCTTCTTACTTAATTTTCTACTTACTTATTTTCTGGGTCTGATGGCCGAGTGACTAGCACTCTGGAGCTCAGTGCCATGGGTTTTGGGCTCTAGTCCTGGCATTGCCATGGATGTTTGTAGTGGTTTGGAATCCAATTTAAATAGCAGTTCGTTACTAATGTGATATTTGTTTCTATACTCCTTCAGTCGGCCTAATGGCCTATTGTCTAGCGCTCTGGTCTTTGGTATTACAGGCTTTAGATTCAAATTCTGGTAGTAGTATCGACGTTTGTCAATGGTTCGGAATCCACATTAAACTGTAGGTTCCGGTCCAATTAACCCGAAGGGTATAAAAAATGACAGTAGAGGGACAAACCAAATCAATCAATACAATAATAAAGTATATCTCTTCAGAAAAAAAATGACATGCTGAAAGGGACTATATAACAGACAATTTCTTTGGTAGCCCAGGCTTCAGGTTCACATATTGGTGGGGGCGTGGATCTATGTTAAGGGTTCGGAATCCACCTTAAACTGTAGGCCCCGGTCTAATTAGCCTCAAGTGGGCAAACAATTACTGTAGAGTGGCAAACCAAACCAAACAAACGATTCTGTTTAGATTGAGCGAATTAAAAAAAAAAACGCATCGACCAACCAAACCAAATAATGCTTCATTTTTCTGCATATCTGGAGATGGACATAACCATAACCAAACGGAGGAAAACACACCCACTTTCTCTCATCTTTTCTCCTTTTTATACTTTCTTTCATATCATTCCTGCCAGAAAAAAAAGAGATGCTCCAATAATGTTACACGTTGGCGAAAAACGGTAATAAAAAGTTACCCACTCCAAAGTTACCAGATGACTAGTTAGCCCCGGGTCCAGGGTGGAAATGACTGCCGGCCATTTCCACTCTGCGTTCGATACACAGGGAAGTTTCCCTCCGCCATACACTGGAGAAAAGGGGGCATTGTGGGCGAAAATGCAGGAGAAAAGGCGTGAGGCGGCGATTACTTCGACGGTGCCAGTCAGTTGTGGAGTTACGCCTCTGTTCACGGAGCGGGCTTTTTCAATTTATTTTCTCCTTTTTTTTTGTGAGTGGTTTTACTCCTGTGAGTTGAACAGGAGTTGGAAGTGCATCGTGAGAGAGATGATGGATTGGGGATTGAGGGGGATAGAAAGTGGGAGGATCGTTTAGATTGATTGACATGATGATGTAAAAAGCTGCTCTTAAATTAGATCGGCATTAAACATTTTGGGATAAATATCGGCTTACACAAGTTTTTATTTTCTCCTTACTTACAAGTTATTTTTTACTTATTTATTTTCTCCTTACTTACAAGTTATTTCTTACTTATTTATTTTCTTCTTACTTTATTTTCTACTCACTTTCGGGGACTGATTGCCAAGTGACTAGCACTCTGGATCTCAGTGCCACGAATTTTGGGCTCTAGTCCTGGCATTGCCCTGGATGTTTGCAGTGGTTCGGAATCCACGTTAAACTGTAGGTTCCGATCTAATTAGCCCAAAGGGCACACAAAATGACCGTAGAGTGACCAACCAAACCAATCAATACAACAATACAGCATATCTCTTCAGAAAAGAAAATGGCATGCTGAAAGAGACTATATAACGGACAATTTCTACGGCATTTGGTAGCACAGGCTTCAGGTTCGAATCCTGGTGGTGGCGTGGATGTTTGTTAGGGGTTCAGAATCCACGTTAAACTGTAGTTGTGGGTCTAATTAGCCTAAATTGTGCACAAAATGACCGTAGAACGAAGAGCAAACCAAACAAACGATTCTGTTTAGGTTGAGCGAATTAAAAAAAAGGCATCGACCAACTATAACCAAACGAAACCAAATAATACTTCATTTTTCTGTATATCTGGAGATAGATGGACATATGCATAACCAAACCAAACAAAATACACCCATTTTCTTTTAACTTTTTTCCTTTTTATACTTTCTTTCATAACTTTCTTCCCCAGAAAAAAATAAAAAATAAAAAGGGAGACGCTCCAATAATGCTACGGGTGGGCGAAAGATGGTCATAAAAGTCACCCACTCAGGAAGACGGTGCGGGGAAAGTGACAAGTTGGCCCCAGGTCCAGGGTGGAAATGCAGTGACTGCTGGCTAGTGCCGCTGCTGCGATCGATACTACAGTCGAGTTTCCCTCCGCCATCCACTGGAGAAAAGGCTATTGTGGACGAAAAGGCAGGAGAAAGGCGTGCGGCGGCGATTATTTCGCCGGTGCCAGTCAGTAGTGAAGTTCCGCCTCTGTTCACGTAACGGGTTTTTTCAATTTCTTTTCTCCTTTTTTTGTGTGTGGTTTTAATCTCGTGAATTGAAGAGTTGGAAGTGTATTGTGAAAGAGATGATGGATTGGGGGATGAGGGGGGGATGGAAAGTGAGAGGATCGTTTAGTTTGGTTGACATAATGACGATGGTGATGTGAAAAGTTGCTCTTAAATTAGATCGAAATTAAACATTCTTGGATAAATACTGAATTACACAAGATTTATTTCCTTCTTACTCACAAGTTTTTATACTTACGAGTTTATTTACTTACTTTTCTTCTAACTTGTTACTTTATTTTCTACTTACTTACTTTCTTAACACATTTGGATAAAAATTCAGGCTCATTAAAACATAGTTTTTTAAGTGCATTAATTTTCTATTTCATGTGTATAAAATGCTGTATATATATCTAGAACTTTTTGAATTATTTCCCATGTGAACTCTTTACCACTCCACTTGACTGTAACCCTACTTCGGTGTAAGAATGTTTCTTCCTGGATTTTTGAGCTTTCTTGTTGGTAGTCAAACGTGGTAGACGCTAGTGTTCTGTCTCTGTATTACTTGTTAGATTCTAGATAAAGTAACATGAGAGATATAGCAAAGAGTTGATGAGTTACCACCTTATAAAAAAAATCTCCCTTCATAGAACTCCAGCCAATTAGAAGCCAAATATCTTGCCAACTGAAGCATTCGATTGGCTGACAGACTATAACGAAATTTTAATATTCGATGAAGACCTACCTTAACGCACATATATACAGGCAGGGCCGGATTTAGATGAAAAGAGGCTCTAGGCTATTCCACTTATGAGGCCCTTTCCCCTCCCATTTTTAAGTTTGTAAATTACATGAGAGATAATAAAATACATCGTTACTGTGATATATATCAATATGTTAAATGAAACATGTTACGATGGGTACTAATCTTTATAAAAAAAATGTTTCACGGATATTAAATAAAAAAAAGTCGAGAACACTTATTTGGACATTTATTCTATAGAGTACTTGTAACAATAACTAATCAAACATAACACACAACATTTTCAAAGAAACAAAATTCAAATAATAAAAATCTTTGACTACGAATATAAAATATGCAATAAAAATGATCCTATTTTCTACCAAATTAAATTAAATATATTCACTACATTGAAGATTAAAGCAAATTCATTTCAGATAAATTTAGTTCATAATAATATCAAAAGGTCTGTTTCAATCTACACTTTATTTATGCAAGAACAAACCAGAGCTTAGTAGCATAAGGCGCGTCAATATTTGCCACAGCAATCAGTGAACGTATGAACTATACTTTGGTGCAATCTAGTATAGACAAACGAACAGACCCAACGAGCCTAATGCATTGATCTTTACATTACTGATACATTTTTATGTTTGTTTATGAGTCATATGTGTAGAATTTCTCCTTATTTTCGATTTAGTGTTTTAGTATTTACTGTTTTTAGAACAGTGTAATTCTAATTTTGCTAACAATTTGAATGTAGACCCTTCCTGATCTTGAGGCCCTAGGCTGAAGCCTAGTTAGCCTATAGGAAAATCCGTCCATGATAATAGCTAGTATATATATATATACGAATTATAGCAAAATGCATTCTAAGGGTCAAGACCTGGATAGCTTATCATACCAGCATACATCATATCATGCAACATGTCAAACAGTACATCATACAGGATACAGCTTACATCCGAGCAATAAAAGGAATTTTCTTGAATGAAAAGATTTAATCACCATCCTTTCAATGGCATTATCCTTTTGATTTTTTTATTATGAATAAACATATCGCTTGTTTTATTTGGTCTGTTTTATGAACTTTTTTTTTTACTTGTAAAGGCAAACGCTTGAAATGATAATCAAATGTTTTAAACTTTTTTTTTTTTTTAAAGTCAATTCGTACTTTTTTTTCACGCTATTGCAGAAAGTCCTTTATAAATAATTTTCATTCTTTTTTTTAAATTTATCTGGCGCCATCTATTGGTAGATATATGTAACTTAAATCTAAAAAAACTAAAATTAATAAATTTAATTTAATTGCTGAATTAATATTTGAAATTTTTTTTATTAACATCCAGTGTCATTCACTACAAGTTCCAAAAAAATGTATTTGAACTTGAGTGGATGAATAAAAAGTATTTTACGAAGGATTGAAAATTTCAACAAGATATATATAGGGAGAGTGTGAGCTAATAGAAGGAATTGAATAAATATATCGTTTGTTTTATTTGTCTATTTTATAAACTTGTTTTACTTGTAAAGGCAAACGTTTTGAAATGATACCAATACCACATTTCCTTCATATTATTTAGAAATCATATGTGCACGTGATATCATCGTTTTTATTCCACATGCATCATATCAACGGAATGGAGATACTGTATTCATATTTGCTTTCACCGGATTCGACTCAGTCGATAAAACATAATTATTCTCAAACTCGTGATCAACGCATAATCATGACAAAGAATTTTAATTCTTGCCAAACGATTAGAAAAAAACTTTAAAAAAAATTGTCTGCAAACAAATTACAATTTTCAATTTTCTTTTTATTATTTATTTTTAATTTTCTATTTTTTATCAATCGTTTGGTTAATATTTCCGACAGAAAAGAGATTCCATCGCATGGCAACGCATGGATTAATTGTATTCTAAAAGTTTATTTTGTAATAGAATGCTTTCTTTTTTTAAATAAAGCATAATAATATCCATTGAATGACAGAATGAGTTTTAATGGAAATATTTTTTTATCGTTCCTTGAAAGATGTGATTTTTATTTGCTTCGGAAATAATAATTCGTTTTCTATTTTAAATGGATGATAAAATGATCTGAAAGAAACAAATGCGCACAAAATCATTGTACCTGTAATTTAATTAAGGTATGATTTTTCTTGATGATTACTTTATGTAAGATATCAAATAAAATCAAAAACTATTGAAATTAAAATGGTAAGTTTGATAAAAAAAATGTATATATATTATGTATATATTATTTTAGTTATACTAGTTGATAATTATTGTAGCAATTGCAGTGTTTTTGAATCATAATAATTTAAAATGAAATTAATATTTAGTACTATATATAATAAATATTTTTGAAAAACGTCAAATAAATGCCTATTTGTTGCGTAATGATATAATAAACTACTTTTTTTCGGTTTATTGTGTAGGAAGTATTATTGCTGGGATTGTTTAGAAAAAAAAATTGATAAAATAATCATTAATATATGTACGTTATGATTTATTTTATAAAATAGATTAAACACTGTGGGACAAATCTATCTTTATGGTATAAACTCTAAAAGCAATAAATACTGTTAGCATTCCAAAAGAACAGAGAAAAAAAATTTTTTTTTTTACACACTGCATATTCGTTAATTTCAAGGAACAGCAGACATGCTAACGAGACGAGTTTTTGTTAAAAGAATTTAATTTGCCAATATATTTTACATTAGTATCCTCTAACTGCATCTAAACAAGAGCTATTAGTAATTGGTAATTATAAATCGAAACGCCTATTATAAATTAGTTGTATGCCCCTTTTTCGTATTTAGAACACGTTATTTTAGAGGCATCAGATATGATCGTGAACGATATCTTCATGCAAAAACAATTTCGGAAAATGTAGTGAAAAAAAAAAAAGAAAAAATTTAGATTTTTATAAATAATCTTCTAAAATGAAGGAATATTTTGTAATTAAGACAAAAAAACTAATAAGTTAAAATTTTACACATTTTTATGAAATAATTGCAGCGTTGGTGAAAATGTATTCACATAAAATGTAATACGAAATAATCCAGTTGTAATTGAAATAGATAGAAAAATATTTGGGGCGCAATTTTTGAGATAATTGATGGTACAATATTATTGTAAATTTTGTTGATAAATTTATCGATAAAATGAATGATTATGGGATTTTTTTAATAACACTGCAGGCATTTATTTCCGAATTCGATGAAAAAATCATTGCTATTTATTCAAAGATAATCCATTATAGATTTAACTGTTTTAAATTTTTATCCTTTTTTTACAAGTCTGCGTCTTTCTTAAAGTGTCTTACAATAATTATAAAATTTGTTTTTCACTGATTTGTTGAAATTTATTTTCACAAATAAGAAATCATTCTTAAATACAGACGCTGCGTTCAACTTATTGCTTATTATTCATTCATATCAAAATAAAAACGAATTCTTCAAAATTACAAAGTTTGTTTTATTTATTTTTTTATTTTTTGTTCTAGGTTAATTAAAAGGAGTTCAAGAATCAGAGAAAGTATTTTCCGGCAATTTGAACACATTTTGAAATTTTTTAGTATTATAGATCGCATCTGTTTTTCAGTTAAATCAAGAAAAACTCATTCTAGATTAACTTTATAAAAATTTGTGTGTGTAAGAAAATTTGAAAATTTTTTCTTACTTTGATTTAAAATTCATCAAAAGGACTGAATGTCAATTTTTAAAACTTGATTCTTTATTTTCTGTAAGTTTGTTCGATTTTTAAATGTTAAAGGTTTAAAAAAATAAATAATTTAAATGCTTAAATAATTTAAGGAAATTATTATTTCGAATTAAATCATTTTTTGATATATTTGGGGGGAATATTTATTATCGCTTACGTAAAAAATAAAAAACAAATCTTTAATTTCTTATTTTTGTTTCTTTTATAGATTAATTTAATGAAATAAAAGAGTCTACTAGTATAGAATGGGAAGTTCGAATAATTTACAAAGTAAAAATAAAGTATAAATCGTATTTCTATTTTAATTAAAGGTTGCGCTACAAAATCCATGAAAAGGTCTGCAATCTAGTAGTTGGGAAGGAAAAAGACATCACTCGAATATTTCAGATGCATCTGGCGAAGTTGTGCTACTAGAAGAATACACCTACGATTTCACAGAACTAGGTGAAGTTGTACTCTTCAAGACGCCATTGGAAGCAATCACATCCCCCCACATCTTAAAAAGTTCACAAGTTTCAGGTATTGTTTTCTCTATAGAATTTGTGGTTTGATTTATAGTCTGAATGTATGTTATCTGAATGTATAAGTATTAGTGACACGAAACATAACATTGAGTAACCCACAGTGTGTAAAGACAATAAACTAAAACTTGATAAACGATAAATTATCATGAAGATGGCATAGGATTTAAAAATATAATGATTCCATTCAATACAGCTTAAAATAACCATAAAAATAATCACATTTTTTAAAAAAATTTTGTTTTTGTGTTGTACACTGCAATTTTAGTTCACAAAAATAAATCATCATTTTAAACTCTTTAAATCTCTTAAAATGAAAAATTATATTGTAAAAATAAGTACTGCTTACTTGTGTTAAGAACTACTGATTATTTAAAATGATTGTTTTTATTTTTAAATACCTTTTTGAACGCTCATTTTAATATACATCTATTGTAATGTAACGCATAATTGTCAAAGTATTCTATGTCATTCACATGAATATTCTATGATCATTTCACATATTTATTTTCAAAGTTTTACATAGCAGCTAATATGTGATCATCCAATTGAATGTCAATTTAACTGGAATACTAAGAGAAGGATTATCTTTTTATATCTTTTTAGTTTTCTTTATTTTATTACAGGGTGGCCAACCCGCGGCCCTTGAGATTTATCACACTTTTACAAAATATATTTATTTTAAAATGGCCAAAGTAGTGAAAACCAATGCATTAAAAAATTACATTATGTGTGCATCCATATATTCAAAAATGAACTGTCGAAATGATGAGAAAAAATTAACTTTGATTTTAAAATAATATTCTTGCGAATGTAGGATCGATATTGCCTGTTTTATTTATGAGTTCACAGAATAATTAAATTATATTCTGCGAACTCATGAGCACGCATTTTGGAACATTTAATATAACAGGTTGTAATATGAATATAAAAATGTCTATAGTGGGTCTAGATCGAATATGGGGATATATAATTTTATATATGACCCGCGGAGCTCTGATGCATTTCCAAAGTGGACCACAAGAGCATTTGGCCTGGCCACCCCTGTTACCCATGGGTTTCCAATGGGTATTGTTTTCGGTAACGACCTGAAATGATGTCCGATCCGAAATAAAGTTATGCTTGCATTATTGGTATATGCATTGTTGTAATTCGTATTGTTTACTACTATTGTTACTATTCGTATCTACCGATTCCTTTTGACCGCGCAACAAGTTCAAGACCAACAATGTTTACGTCAACTCTTTTACAAAAATCAGGCATACAAGTTCATGAAGACGATCAAATGCAGTCCGGCTCACTGGGAAAACGAAAAAAATCGCGTGTGTGCTCAAATCGCTTAGTATTGTTTTCGGTAACGACCTGAAATGATGTCCGATCCGAAATAAAGTTATGCCAAAAAGGAAACCAACTGAGTCAGAACGTATTGAATCTAAGCGCCGGAAAATTGAAGTGATGAGATTGTATCGCAAATCAGACAATGCTAAAGCGCATTCATTCATAAAAGGAAAAGAATAGCCCGTTCGAAGCCTGAAACTCGTGCCCGCCTAAATACCCTTCAACGGGAGCGTCGAGCTCTCAAGCGTCAACAGGCTATCAACCCTCACGATGACAATATTAAACACACGAAATGTGTTCAAACTCCTTCTCTTTACTCTCCCTCCTGTTCTCGTTCTCTCAAGGATACTTTTAATTCGTCCTCTTCAGTTACTCCTTCCTGCTCCCATTGCTTCATGAACAATACTCATTCCGATTTAAACGACTACTCTCATGAGAAACAGTGACTCAAAGTCGAAGAACGTTTCTTTAAATCAATTGCTGATGGCCCAACCCATCGTTGTTACTGTTGTAATCGTTTATATATGAAAAAAAAATTGGTAAGCTATTCGAAAGCCGGCTTGCGTGCTCTTGGCTTTACGGAAGAACAAATTGCAATAATTTTCTCTGTCGACTTGGATGAAGCTGACTTTTGTAAACGTGCAGCGATCATATTCGTAAACGCAACGTTCAAAACTTGCAGCCAATTATGGCTTTCGATATCCTGAGCACCCTCCTGTTTGTCTGAGTTGAATGACTTGGAAGAGCGTCTCGTTGCTCTTCGTATCCCTTTCATGCAAATACGAGAGCTTGGTCGGGATCGTCAATATGGTATCAAGGGATCCGTTACGAACGTTCCTAACGACTTGCACAAATCGGTCGACTGTCTTTCTCGCAATGTAAACGATTCAACCACTATCTAAAGACAAGACAGAAAAAAAATGCATATACCAATAATGCAAGTATCAATAATGCAAATACAAAAAATGCAAACACCAAAAATGCAGATACCCATGGGTAAACTGTACATCGGCATTAGACGATTACAATTTTTTTTATATTATTTTTTTCTTTTTCTTTTTTTTCTTTTATTATTATTTTTTTATCTTTTTAAACACTGAGCGTTCAGTAAACTGTATAAAAACAAAATTTTATAAAATGAGTTTCACTTTTGTCTTCTGCTAATTTCTTTTTAGTTTCATGTTTTAATTATTTTTTTTTAATTTAAGATTTTTAAACCATTATAGTTTTGTCTTAAAAGGATCCATTGAAAATCTGTTGTTGGTATTAACAGAAAAAACAGTAAACAGAAAAAAAAATCTATTTAAACATACAACTTCAAAACTTCTTACGACTATTTACAAATATAATGTGATAGAGGGAAATTATTATTGTTAATCTTGAAAGTTTCAGTATATTCTTCGAACTGAAGCAAGATCCAATTATTTATTAAATTTCAAAAACTTGGAAATCAAATCAGAAAAATAAGCTAAAACAATTTACAAAATTATAAAAATAAAATGAATAATTAGAACAAAATTTTAAGAAAAATATAAATTAAAAATGTGAAAATGAGAATACAAAAACATTGACAAGAGAATATTTTTTCTGACTCTGATATTTAAAATCTGTTCCGTTTAAGGAAGTCAATGAGCTACTTAACCTTCAATCATTATTCATTGCTGTAATGCAAATGTATTCCTCGACTTGTTTTCTGCATTTACAACAACTAATTCTTCAAGCTGCAGAACTATGAATATGACATTAATGCATCTGCATTCATAAAAGATTTCGACACATCTGGATTTCTGATAGTTTTCTCATGTTAATCACCCATAAAATTTTCGTGCATGTTATGATTAGCAATTTCCACACTTCAGGGAAACCCAAATTTTTATTGTTTATCTTTCGTAACAAGACGCTCTCACCGTTCAGAAGTGGTCTCCCGACGAACGTAGTATTATGAGCGCAGATGGCACAGTTTCAATACCTCCGCCACCTCGGTGGTTGTCTGGGGTGCCTCGACGGTACTGCAAGTAGGCTACGGATGATCCGGATCCATGCACTTGGTGGCTGAAGGTGACGGCCTTGTTCAAAGATAAACGATTAAAATAAGAGGCTCTTTCACAGTGCAAAACAAGCGGAAAATATGTAAGATATTAAATGTTGTAGATTTAAAGCACGAAATTCGAAATGTTCAAGAAGGCATCGACGACATCATTATTACTACGATAAAAAGAACATAAATATTGACATGAGCACAGAAACAGGAATTGAGGACGCCATTGATCAACGTATTAACTTAATCCCAGGACATAAAAGAGAACGCGAATTAAAAAGCTGCTGTAGAGATATTCTTGCGATTGAAAAAATTCCAGAATATAAGAAAATGGAAAAAGAAACTATATAGAGATGGGATATAGAGGAGGGGGAAATTTTGAATAGAACATAAAATTATCACGAAATCAAAATTAATAATTTATACCAAAAACCTTCACAAAAGTTGTAAATAGATTTTTCTAAATCAAAGAAATGAAGAAAAAAAATTATCTTAATTATTAATATAAACATATGATTTTACTGAAATAAAAAGACTCTAAAAATGAAGACATCGCACGGTATTTTGTTTGGGCGTATTTACTATTTTTTAACCCAATAATTTGGTGAGTTTAAAAATTTGAATTTTTTTCTAGTTTCAGCTAGAATAAAATATTTGGAATAAATATAATTCAAATGCAATTTGTATGAATTATAAATTTTAGAATGAAATTTATTTTAAATATTAAATAACTACATGCTTAAGAAAATTGTAATTTACAATTACTGTAAAATAAATTGAGTGAACTTCGAGTGTGCTCCTCTCTTAAATTCTTTTCTGTCGTTCTTTTCCAGATTGACAAAAATATGGTAACCATCATTTAATTCGCTTTGCTTTTTCATTGATTTATATTTTGACAAAGCTTGAGGGAAAACTATAATTTAATTTAAATGTCAAATGACTCATATTTAAAATTCCCGATCTGAATTCTGAACAAATTGTCTTAGGGTGTAAATAATTTAAACAATGTTTAGATTTATTACTTTTACTTACTAACACTAATTTTCGTTTTGTTTGTACCTGTTTCAATGCCCAACAAGGATTCTGCTACTCTAAAGGCTCCTTCACACCGAGGCGTGAGGCGGCGACGCGTCAAGCGGCAGAGGAGACATTTTTTTCGACCCGTTCACACCAAAGCGTCAGAAATCTTTTTACGCCTAGTGAAGTTCCAGTTATTTCTACTAGATGGTAGTTTGGATTGTTTATTTATATTATTTATGATTGTTTATTATGTTAGTCGTAAGAAAAATAGCGGTAAAATCTACTCGATCCTTATTGGTTCAGTCCAAGTCACATGATGCTGCAAGCATTTGAGAGTTGAAAGTTGGTCAACTCGAAGCTGTAGTTTTCAGGCGGCGACGGTGAGGCTAGTGATTGGTCAACGCCTCAATGTGAAGGAGCCTTAAAACAACTTTAATTTGTATTAGATTTTTAAAGGAAATGTTATTATAAAATTATTATTATAAGTAAGATGTTTTTTTTGTTATAACGCTAATTTAAAAAAAAAACAAAAAAAACTGCAACTTGTGAAAAAAAGACAATTCGTATAGAACCATAAAATTTCAGCTGGAGAATTACTCAGTGAAATTGAAAATAAGTAAGTTCAACTTTTTACTCGTTCAATTGTTCGGTTTGGTTTGTGGTTCTACGGATATCTTGTACGCACTTTAGGCTAAACAGACCGGGACCTACAGTTTAAAGGGGATTCCGAACCACTTAAAACATCCATGGCACCTCCGGGACTCGAATCCTAAACCTGTGGTACCTAGATTCAGAGCGCTAGCCACTCGGCCAACAGACCCCTTCAATAGTTCAGAGCGACAGCATTTTGAAAGTGGGACTTTAATTATAATCACCCTATATATGTATTTGATTTTAATGAAAGGATATAGATATTTTATTTAAAACAAGTAATATAAAAAAAATTAATACCAATTCGAACTTTTTTTTCACTCTATTGCAGAAAGTCCTTTATAAATAATTGTCATTCATTTTTTTAAGTTTATCTGGCGCCATCTATTGGCAGCTATGTGCAACTTAAATCTAAAAAAAACTAAAATTAAAGAATTAAATTTAATGAATGAATTAATATTTGAAAAAAACTGTATTAACATCCAGTGTCATCCACTACAAGTTAAAAAAAAAAAATTAACGAAATGGATTCTTCGGGTTAAAGTTACAGTTATATGGCTCTAATGGAAATAAAACCGCAGAGGTCATTCTCATTACCATTGTGTTCAGACATCCATTTAAAAGTATTGGGCATGTGACTTTGATGTGATTTTTCCTTCTCCCCAACACCCCGAATGGTGTCACATGATAAATCACATTTCCGATTAAGAGCAGGAGGTGATCGTTTTCCAATTCTGAGGCAGTTCCGTCCCCTATTTTGTAGCCCATTTACGTAAAAATCGATTTTTATTGTCTACGGCTTTGTGACAATGTAGGGCTCGGCTGTGAACTCAATTTCTTACAGGAAGTACTGCCTGTTGCTAATATTTGAACTTCCTTGGAACGTAAAAATGCTTACATTAAATTTCTTCTGTATATTTAAAAATTAATGTTTATATGCAGTGCGATCCCATTTCCAAAATGTTTTTAAAAAAGAACCACTCGTTAGAATGAGTACAAATTTGAACTGAAAGATATTTGAAGGAGGGAGAAACGGTATGGCATCAACAAAAAAAGTTCCACTGATTTTTCCCATCCAATCCAAGGTATTATGATATCTGTTAGTGTTTCTATAAAATTAATTAATAATATTAATAAATTAACTATTATTTAAGTTGTTTTAAAATTTATATATATACTGCTGTGCCCAAAAAAGTAGAAACAATTATTCTTTTTTCATAAACTCTTTATTTAATTTTCCAAATTTATTTCATCGGGTTCAAAGTAATCCCCTCCGGACACAATGCACTTATGCCAACTTTTTTCCCAATCCTGAATGCTTGCTAAAATGTCATCGGCAGGGATGGCCTTCAAAACACGCGCCGATTCACGTTGAATCTCTTCAATCGACTCAAAACGGTGTCCCCGGAGTGGTCTTTTGAGTTTAGGGAATAGCCAGAAGTAGCACGGTGTGAATAGGGGGGAACTATATGGGTTTCATTTTTGGTGAAAAAGTCACGAAGAATCAATGCAGTGTGAGCTGGCGCATTCAGTGTTCTCGGTACCAATCGAGATTTCACGCGTTTGAGGCCCAAAATGGAATGGACCGATCCTTTTGAAATTCCAACATCATCAGCAAGGTCTTTAATCGTAAATCGACGGTTTGAAAACACCCAATCTTGAATTTCTTGGACGTGAGCTTCGTCGGTTGATATTGGTGGTCGACCAGAGGGCGTTCTCTGCCTTCTTTGAATTGTTTATACCATTTCTAAACATTTCTTTCCGATATAGGAAAGCTCACCGAATGGCTTCTGCTACATTCTATACGTTTCCGAAAACAAAATTGAATGCAAGTTCTTTGCTCAATGAATTCAGACATTTCAAAAATCGCCGGAATCAGTTTTAGCGTCTCACAAAGCCAAGCGTAACTCAAACAAAAAATTAAAATTCCATAAGCCCCTGGAATTTTAAATTGAAAATTGGTCTTACTTTTTGGACACAGTAGTACATCTACCTATACATATAATAAATTCATAATACACTGAAGTGACAAAAGTCATGGGATAGCAATATGCAAATTTTCAGATGCCAGTAGCATCGCGTAGAACAGGTATAAATGCGCAGTGCTTTCGCAGAGCTTTTATTTCTGTTCAAGTTATTCATGTGAAGAGGTTTTGACGTGATGATGACCGCACGACGGGAATTAACAGACTTTGAACGCGGAATGTTAGTTGGAGCTAGACGCATGGGTAAAGCCATTTCGGAAATCGTTTGGGAATTCAACATTCCCAGATCCACTGTGTCAATAGTGTGCCGAGAGTATGAAATTTCAGGCATAACATCCCACCAAGGACAGCGCAGCGGTCGACCGCCTGCACTTAACGACCGAGACCTGGCGACATCTGCGAAGAGTCGTAAATTCTAACAGACAAGCAACACTGCGTCAAATAACCTCAGAAATCAATGTGGGACGTACAAGGGACTTGTCTGTTAGAACTGTGCGGAGAAATTTGGCTTTCTTGGGCTATTCCAGCAAAAGACCGACTCGAGTGCCTTTACTGACAGAACGACATCGCTTGCAGCGACTCTCGTGGGCACGTGAGCATATCGGTTGGTCCCTAGATGAATGGAAAACCGTGGCCTGGTCCGATGAGTCACGATTTCAGTTGGTAAGAGCTGATGGTAGGGTTCGAATGTGGCGCAGACCCCACGAAGCCATGGACCCAAACTGTCAGCAAGGCACTGTTCAAGCTGGTGGTGGCTCCGTAATGGTGTGGGCTGTTTTTTCATGGCATGGACTTGGTCCTCTGGTGCGACTGGACCGAACATTGACTGGAAATGTTTATGTTCAGCTACTTGGAGATCACTTGCAGCCATTCATGGACTTCATGTACCCAAACAACGATGGAATTTTTATGGATGACAATGCGCCATGTCACCGGGCCACAAATGTTCGCGATTGGGTTGAAGAACATTCTGGACAATTCCAACGAATGATCTGGCCATCTAGATCGCCCGGCATGAATCCCATAGAGCATTTATGGGACATCATCGAGAGGTCTGTTCGTGCCCAAAATCCTGCACCATCAACGCTTCCCAATTATGGACGTCTATCGAGACAGCATGGCTCAATTTTTCCTGCAGAAGACTTCCAACGACTTGTTGAGTCCATGCCACGTCGAGTTGCTGCACTTCGCCGGGCGAAAGGAGGGCCGACACGATATTAAGAGGTATCCCATGACTTTTGTCACTTCAGTGTATATATAAGAAAATAAGATATATATATAGGCTGTATTTTGCAAACGCGTAAAACGAACTCATCTCTGCCGAATCTTCACTTTTTATAAGAGGCTGTGGTGTCTAGGGGTTAATTTAAAAATGAGAAATAGGGTGTTTCTTTTAGGCCAACAGCCATTTAATGAAGCACACTTATTAACACTGTATACTATACACTGTACACTGTATTGATTAATTCTGCTTTGCACAATTGTTCTCTATTCTCATTCTCTCTCTGCGTCCCGCAGCTATCCCGTCGGCCGCCAGTCTCGCTTTCCTTCTCATCTGCTGATATCTGTTCTTTTCTCCTGGGGTCAAGTATCAGAGTTCAATACTCCCCACAGGATAAAAGGTATGTGCCATCGACAAGTAGCCATAATGGGTCGTCGTCTGCTGATTAGCAAGACAAACAAATCCTACATGTATATACTTTTTCTTACCTATATAATATAACTTTTTGTTTTCGTTCTAATGCAGTTGGAAACCACTTAGATAATTGTCTTTGATGCCTTAAGGCAAGTGCTGCACAGACGTTACTCACCTTGCACTACCCAGGGGGCGCGTGCAGCTTGAAGATGAGCTACGGACGTGGAGCAACAACGACCCCTCAACGCTCTACGATTCTATTAGGACCTGGACCTACGGTTTAAAGTGGATTCCGCCGGGATTTGAACACACATGATTCCGCCGGGATTTGAACATGGCACCGCCGGGATTTGAACACAATACCTATGATACCGAGCGCCAGCCACTCGGCCATCAGGCCCCTATAATATAACTATTTTCTTAAGTATTCTAATATTGATCGTGCCTTATAAGCAACACATGTTGAAGGATCTAAGAATTTTTGCGTTTTCCCAAGAATTCATATCAACTGATGTGGATAAAAATCTAAAATGATAGAACCTAAAATGTTTTTATTACACACTATTTTGCGTAGACATTCAATTTGACGTAACACCACGTCAGTTCCTGGTTTTGAAAGCACGAATTTTATTGTATTCAACAGAATTTTACAAATACTTCGGCCTTTTTCAATAGAAATGGAATGCATTGAAGAATGCGAAATGCATTTTATGAAAAGCCTGTACAAAAAAGAAATATGCATTTATTTTTTTTTAAATTTGAAAAGCAAAATCTCAAAAATATTTGTTAAGCATTGTGAAACGACGAAGAAATGTCTTTTTTCAGTCATAAAAGTCATTCAATGACTGTCAAATGCGTTTCGTGTGAATTGAAGACGTATAATAGAATCGATTGCAAGATAACAAGTAATATAAAAAAATCTTTTAAAGTCAATTCCTACTTGGGTCAACAAAGAAAAATTTTATTTTAGTTACTTTTTATTAAATAATTGTAATTAATATAAATATGCATATGACAGAATCACAATATTATTTTTTTCTAATGCAGCTGACAAACACTTGGATGCCTTAATGCAAGAGCTGCACAGATGTTACTCACTTTGCATTACCCATGGGGCGCGTGTAACTTTAAGATACGGACGCGGAGTAACATTGCCCCCGCAACGCTCCTATTAGGACCGGGACCTACGGTTTAATGTGGATTCCGAACCACTACAAACAACCATGGCACCGCCGGGACTCGAACCCGAAACCTGTGGTGCCGAGCGCCAGAGCGCTAGCCACTCGGCCATTCAGGCCCTAGAATCACAATATTAAGTGTCAAAAATTTCTTTTTTCACTCCATTGCAGAAAGTCCTTTATAAATAGTTTTCATTCCTTTTTTTTAATTTAGGAAGCATTCTATCTCTCTCTCTCACACATACACACTCTTCATTTTTTTCCCTCATTTATTCACATGTTTCATTTTTCATTTTGTTCCCTCCTTGACTCAGACTACAACCCAGAATGAAAAAAGAATCTGAAAAAGAACTCTTTTCCAGCGATCTACACGCTTCGCCACTGAAGGGTATTTATTTCTAAATTTATATCCTGCTAAATATCTTATAGAAGAGAACTAAACTAAACTAAAATGAATTAATTAAATTTAATGAATGAATTAATATTTTAAAAAGCTGTATTTACATCATGTGTCATCCACTACAAGTTTCAAAAATGTATTTGAACTCGAGTGGATGAATAAAAAGTATTTTATGAACGATGAAAATTTGAACAAGATGTATAAATACGTATATATGGGGAGAGTGTGAACTAATAGTAGGAATTGACTAAAAATACTTATATTTCACTAAAAATATAATTTTTATACTATTTGTTTTTCACAAGAAAACTCATAAGAAAGGAGGTTATATACAATTATATACGATTTTTAATTTTATTTTATAACATCCGAATTTTGACTTTATTAATCTGTATAAATTAATTCCACTTTTAAAAGCTAAAAAATTATTTCTTAGAAAATGAGTCAATTTACCTAGGAGGTTGAATATTTTCTTGCATTTATTTTTATTTCATTATAAAAAAATATATAATTATCAATATGCTAACACATCTTCATTATTGACATGATAGTATTATTTGGGCAGAAATCAGCCCGAACCCGAAACCTGTGTTAGCGAGCGCCAGATCGCTAGTTTCTCGGCCATCAAGCCCCTATAGAAAGTAGACCTATTTATTTAGAATTATGTATTCATTTTGATATTATTTGGTGACAAAAAATGCGTACAAAAAGGGAAAAAAAAATATTTTACGCCAGTAAATACGCCAAGAAAGAATAAAATTCGCACAATTTTTAACAGCATCGTGGCACGACTGTTCAAACAAACTAACGTAGTTTAATCGGTTTTTGCAAACTCATTTCCTTTGACAATTAAGTTATGTGACACAAAGTACTTTTGCCTAATGCCCGGTAGCATTTTAGTGATAGTGGAAATATTAATTTTTCGGACACGCCTTGTACGTGACTTCATTAAAATTTTCATGATGTAATATTTGTCAAAGCTCAGTTTCGACTTTTCCGAGTTGACAGCCCTTCTTAGAAAACGCGACACCTATTTTCTGTTTAAAGCAAGCATAAGCGCAATTTTCCCATTACAAATTTATTCACATTACATATTTTATACAGAGTTTTCATATTACACGCCACACATTTTAAAGTTTTCGTAGAATTCAGAGTAAAGTTAATTTCAATTTTTAAGCTTTTATTTATTTTTCTTTCAATTCCTTCTATTCTAATCTTCCTTCAATCACACTCTCCCTATATATGTTGTTCTAATTTTCAATTGTTCATAAAATATTTTTTATTCATCCACTCAAGTTCAAATACAGGTTTTTTTAACTTGTGACACTGGATGCTAATACAGTTTTTTTCAAATATTAATTCAATAATTAAATTTAATTAAATCATTTTAGTTTTTTTTAGATTTAAGTTGCATGTATCTAATAATAGATGGCGCCAGATAAACTTACAAAAATGAATGAAAATTATTTATAAAGAACTTTCTGCAATATAGTGAATAAAAAATAGGAATTGACTTTAAATTTTTTTTTAATATTATTATTTATTATTTTTTTTTTTTGACATATTATGACATCACTAACTTCAACTTTAAGGTGGGACCTATGAAATTCGTCGAATTTAAATAAATTTATTGGTATATTAATTTTTTAGTCACCAAAAACGTTTGCAATGCCCAAACCCACAGAAATTAAAATAATTATTTTACGTATTGGTATGACGATGTTCGTTGCTTTTAATGGGAATTATTACAAAACTAAATCTAATAATCTACTAAAACTAAATTTAAATTAATTAATAAAACTAAATAAAATAAAATTTACAAAATTAAAAAGGAAAATAAAGCTTTCAATATTGGCAATTTGTGTTTTAGCCAATGAACCTTAAATTTATATTTGTGTTTTCTATCTATATTTAACCACTATGCTATATTATGCAATATATTTAAGGTAATATAACATTAGGTACAGCTTCAAAAGACAAATAAATAATTTGCTAATCATTTTTTAATTTAAATATTGCAATTTATAAAAACAAAACAAGTATTCTATGTTGGATTGCATACCCAAATACGTAACTGGTCTTTTTTACTTTTATAATTTTTATAAAAAACTCGATAAACTTAAAGAAAAAAATTTGGCAATATCGCAGAACAGGGCCGCCGGGATTTGGCGTCAAAAATACTTTTCACCTAACTGCGCCAAGAAAAGAGTTGCGGTTGTGAGTGAAGTGAATTGCAAACAGTGCAAGAAATCCGGGTTACTATATTTGGAAACTTATCGCTCATTTGACGATATAAAAATGTCGTCGAATCCCAACGGCCCCTATTTTGCGATTTGGTCGAAATATTTTCAATCAATCTTCTGTTTTTTAAAATTTATTAAAAAATTTGAAGAAAAATAAAACCCTTTATGGCTGGATATTCGCCTTTGAAGATGTTAATTTTTGAGTAAACTGCAACTTTAAAACTTCTACTAAAGTAGAATTTTTAGCTTCCGAAAAATGGTAAACATAAGGTAAATATAATTATTGAAATACTTGAATTGTGAGATGTTGACACAAACAAATCATTTATTTTTTACAACGCAAAGCAATTACTACAATACAAAACCTAAAATACAACGAACCAAACATGTAGTTTTTAAAAACCATGGAACACTCTACTGTTGCCACACATCTCGAGTAAAATTTATTTAACGCTTTTCTTTTTTTTTCTCTGCGCGCGATCTTCTGTATAGTTCTAGTGCGAATTCATGGTGGATCCTTACATCATTATTCTTTTTGGAAATTATTTAAAGTAAAACAAAGTAAAACAAAAAAAAACTACCCAATTTTCTTTTTAAAAAAATCAATACACCTTTTTTTCACGGGCCATTGGATAGACGTATTCTATGCTTGGTCAAATACGTAATTATGTATTTTTAATCATGTGTGAACATGATGTTGTCCTGGTTAGGGGTCCGTGGCGTTATCCAACAATGAGGGCCAAGCAAATAAAACTCCATTGCAAATTTCGGCGGAAAATGGTACTTTGGGCCCCTTAACTCTTGAAATGATTCATGAACAACGTTAATCTAAAGGAATTTTCTGGAGAATTTGGCTTTTGATTGAAGTGTTTTGTGGTATGGTTTTGAATCACTTTTCATGTTTTGGGTAGGGATTTTAAACATTTGTATATCCAATGGCTATAAGTACTCGTAGTGTGTTGATCAATTACTTTTTTTTTTGAAATTTCATATTTAACACTTTTGATGGCATTTTCCGTGTCTATTGAGCTGTATAGTGCTTCTGATTGTATTTGGAATACTTCTTTCTTCATTTACGAATAGAATTTTCAGACTTTGATATATTCTTTTGTCTATTGAATGTGATAACGTTTCTTGTAGAATTTTGAATACTTCATTCTTCATACTTCATTCACATTTATCTTACTTTCGAATATTCTTTTAGCGATTATTGAACAATTCATTCTTCGTGAAATTTTTGATCTATTCAACATTGCTATATTCATGTGGCTATTGAATTTGGCCATTCTTGTAGTATTCCAATCAATTGCTTCAAAAAATTCTCTTGCATTATTAAACATTGGCATATTCCCGAGAATATTCCTCCGTTCTCAAACGTTCACACATGATAAGTTGAAATTTGCCGAGCAGATTTCGGCATTTTTTAAAATTTTATTTTCACTTATAATTGTAATGAAAAACTCCACATATCTGCAGAAAACATAACTTTTCAGTTTTTAAATTGGTCAAAAAAGTTTGCTAAAATAACAACCATCAATCGTTTTGGAATTTATGTGAAGTAAAACAAAGAAGCTGGATGATACCTAGCCTCTTTTAAACGGACTATCAGATAATTTTTAAAGTATGTAATTGAAAACCAACGAAATGTCCCAGTTATTACCCATTAAACTACATCTACACCACATCACATCACACCACACCACACCACATCACACCACACCACACCACACCACATCACTGTGCCTAGAGCTGAGTCCCACCTTTACTGTTTGGGAATGATGGGGGTGAGAAGAAGTCTTTTTTTTCTCTGTAGCACTCTACTGTCATGTGAGACCGGGACCTACGGCTTAAAGTGGATTCCGAACCACTACAAACATCCATCTCACCGCCGGGATTCAAACCAGAATAACCTGTGGTACCGAGCACCAAAGGGTCCTGAATGGCCGAGTGTCTAGCGCTCTGGCGCTCGGTGCCACAGGTTTCGGGTTCGAGTCCCGGTGGTGCCATGGATGTTTGTAGTGGTTCAGAATCCACTTTAAGCCGTAGGTCCCGGTCTCTTATGACTGTAAAAGCGTTACGGAGCAGAAGTCAGACTTCTACCTACTGGTGCTGCATCAAAACAAAAGCTGCGCCCCTCTCCCCCCTTCCGTGAGGGACACGACAACAACCGAGCACCAGAGATCTATTCACTCGGCTGTTCAATCTCCTTTGGTGTATACTACTATCCTTCTTATTTTGAACTTCCGAACGAAGGAAGTCTGGTTCAAAACTAGGGATGTCCAACCGAAAGTATCCCTGTCTATGTAGGGGATGTTTGTGTTAAATTCTTAGGCCATCAAATCTTCCCATTACAGAAGATTGGGAGGAGGGTCAGAACCCCTCAAAATGCGAGCAAATGGTACACCCTATAAAATAGCATTATCGATATACGTATTGTTTATCTGTATTATCTGCATTGTTTATTTGTTGGATTCCGAACCACTACAGCATCCGTGGCACCGTCGGGATTAGAACCCGAAACCTGTAGTACCGAAAGGCTAGCCCCTCAGCCATCAGGCCCCCGATTTAAAGTAAAAGAAAAACTACCTAATTTTCTTTTTAAAGAATTCAAAACAGCCTCTTTTCGCGGGCCATTGGATAGACATAGTCCATTTCTGGCCAAATAAGTAATTATGTTTTTTTCATTTCCTTCTATTAGCTCACACTCTCCCTATATATATCTTGTTCAAATTTTCAATCGTTCATAAAATACTTTTTTATTCATCCACTCAACTTGAAATACATTTTTTTTGAGCTAGTAGTGGACGACACTGGATGTGAATACAGTTTTTTCAAATATTAATTCAGTAATTAAATTTAATTAATTAATTTTAGTTTTATATGGAAGAAATTTTTTTCTCTTCTATAAGATATTTAGCAGGATTTAAATTTAGGAATCAATACCGTCAGTGGTGAAGCGTGTAGAAAAAATGTCTTTTTCAGATTCTTTTTTCATTGTGGGCTCTAGTCTAAGTCAAGGAGGGTTATTTAAGTTGGATATATCTACCAATAGATGGCGCCAGATAAACTTAAAAAAAATGAATGAAAATTATTTTTAAAGGACTTTTCTGCAATAGAGTGAAAAAAAAGTAGGAATTGACTAAATTTTTTTATATATATATATTACTTGTTTCACTTATAAATGTAATGAAAAAAAATCACTGAATCTAAAGAAAGACAACTTTTCAGTATGCAATTTTTTTAAATTAATCAAAAACATTTGCTAAAATAACAACCATCACTCTTTTTTGGAATTTATGTAATGTAAAACGAAGAAGTTATCTGACCTCTAGCCTCTTTTATACGCGTCATCAGATAATTTTTAAAGTATGCAATTTAAAACCAACGAAATGTCACAGTTATTCTGGGAATTCATCGATTTTTGAAGTCTCTCTCTTCAAACTTTCCATCATTTCCCTCCTTCTAATGACTGCTGATCGCTTAAAATGCACATTAAAAAAGACAGCTAGTTAAAATGTGAACTTCAGAGTTCCGTTCCCAGAAGGCCATAGTCGGAATAACTTCACAGAGCTCCGTTGGAAATCAATATAGTAGAAATCACTTTGAACTTCAAAGGGAAGTCAAGAAAAAAAAGTTTTCGCTTGATGTGTCAAAAGTTAATGAAAATGTGCATTTAAAAAATGAATCGTAATATAAATGATCAAATATTTGCGGAATGCAGATGTTTATTTTTTTAATGATTTGTAATTAGAAAGTTTTCTGTATATATTCGGGAAATTGAATTAGATTTATATTTCACGATATATTTATTTAGTGAATAAGTGATGTAAATTGAGTAAGATATTATAAATTGAATTATTATAAGAATTTAAAAAAGTGTCATTATGTTTATTGAAAGGGTCAAGTTGATGATTAAAGTGGTTTTATTTAGCAGATCAGTGATGTAAATTAAGTAAGATAATATAAAATCAATTATTTTAATGAATTATATGAATTTTAAAAAGGTTTATTGAAAAGATCAAGTTGGTGAATGTAATGGCTTGCATGTAAGAGATTTAAATCTTTTCAATTGATAAATAATTAATTTTTAGCAGCAAAGAATAAAAAAAAAAACAATTAAGAAAAATATAAAATTCTTATTGAAACAAAGAAAGAAACTGTAAAAATACAAGTTCTAAACCAAAACAGCTTATAAGGAAAAGAAGTAAAAAATAATGAATATTTAATTAAAACAAAAAACTCAAATCTGCTTGGCAAATTTCGACCTATCATGTGTGAACATTCGAGAACGGATGAATAAACTCGGGAATATGACAATGTTTAATAACGCACGAGATATAGGAAGCAATGGATTGGAATACTACAAGAATGGCCAAATTCAATAGCCACATTAATATAACAATGTTGAATAGACCAATAATTGAATTGCTTAAGAATATTCTTTTAGAGATTCTTGAATCTTGAATTCTTTTAGAGATTCTTCAATAAATTCTTCATGAAAGTTAGCTGATCTCTAGCCTCTTCTAAACGGGTCATCATATAATTTTTAAAGTATGTAATTTAAAACCAATGAAATGTCCCAGTTATTCTGGGACTGAATTCATCGATTTTTGAGCCTCTCTCTTCAAGCTTTTCAACTAGTTCCTTCCTCCTAATGACTGCTGATCGCTTAAAAGGCACATTAAAAAAGACAGCCAGTTGAAATGTGAACTTCAGAGTTCGTTCCCAGAAGGCCATAGTCGGAATAACTTCACAGAGAGTTTCGTTGGAAATCAATATACTAGAAATCACTTTGAACTTCAAAGGGAAACCAGGAAAAAAAAGTTTTCGCTTGATGTTTTAAGTGTTAATGAAAATCTGCATTAAAAAAATTACTGGAAATGTAAATTATCAAATATTTGGGGAATGCAGATATTTATTTTTTTAATGATTTGTAATTAGAAAGTTTTCTCTATGTATTCGGGAAATAGAATTGAATTTATATTTCGCGATATATTTATTTGGCAGAGCAATGATGTAAATTGAGTAAGATAATATAAAATGAATTATTATAAGAATTTTAAAAAATGTCATTATTTTTAAAAATTTGTCATTTTAAAAAAATGTTATTATTAAAAAAATAAAGTTGAAGATTGGTGGTAATAAAGGATAATAAAATAGTAATAATGGATCGTATGTAAAAGATTTAAATCTTTTCAATTGATATATAATTAAATTTTTCAGCAAAAAATAAAAAATAAAAAAACAATTTAGAAAAATAGAAAAAAGAAGAAATTGTGAACGCACACGTACTAAACCAATTAACATATTTATCTGTGGCTCTGCGTATGATGGAAATACTGTTGCCTGTCTCTATTGTAAATTGTTTTTTGAGGAATCCTATGCAGTTGATATTAATGTCTCCAATTATGATGCTGAGGATAATTGCCATAAGGAATGCAATCTCAAACCTTTTTTGGACTAACTACTAATCTTAATAAAGCAGTTATCTTTATTGACTCCCAAGCTGCAGTCTTGGCAAGTGTCTCCTATACACCTAGTGATAGCTTCCTTGTTGAAGAGGCTAACATAAATCTGCAATTGCTTCAGGCTGGGAGATCAGTGGATTCCCAGCCATTGCGGGGTGCCTGAAAATGAAAAGGCCGACCGCTTGGCCAAAAAAGGTTGTAAGTTACCACAGCCACAATTTCCTTTCATCAATTTAGTTCTGAAGTAAAGTAGAAAATATATATGCAGTATTTAAAAACAAAGCATGTATTCTATGTCTGACTATATACCAAATACGTAATTGGTCTTTTTTACTTTTATAATTTTGAAAAACAAACTTGAAAATTGAGTAACATATTATAAAATGAATTATTATAAAAATTTAACAAAATGTCTTTACGTTTATTAAAAGGATCAGGTTGATGATTAAAGTGATAATAATGGCTCATATGTAAAAAGATTTAAATCCTTTCAATTGATAAGTAGTTAATTTTTTTTCATTAAAGAATAATAAAAAACAATTGAGAAAAATAGAAAATACTTATAGGAACAAAGAAAGAAACTACAAAAAACACAAGTGCTAAACCAAATCAGCTTATAAGGAAAATAAGAAAAAAAAAAGGGAAAAGGAAAATAAAGCTTTCAATGTGCGTAATTTGAGATTTAGCCAATGGACCTTTGGTTTACAGTTGTGTCTTCTGTAAATATTTAACCCCCATGCTGTATTATACAATATATTTAAGGTAATATAACATTAGGTACAGCTTTAAACGACACATAAATAGTTTGTTAGTTATAATTTAAATATTGCCGTTTATGAAAACAAAACATGTATTCTATGTCTGATTACATACCAAATACGTAATTGGTCTTTTTTACTTTTATAAATTTAATGAAAAACTAGATAAACATAAAGAAAGAAAATGTCTGTTTATTCAATGTCTGTTTCTATTCTATTTCTGTTATGCTATGCTTGTTTAGATAACAAATACGTAAGTGGTCTTTTTTACTTTTATAATTTTAATGAAAAACTAGATAAACCTATGGAAAAAAAATTGGCAAAATCACAGAATAGGGCAGCTGGGATTTGACGTCAAAAATTATTTTCGCCTACCTAGCTGCTTCAAGAAATGAGTCGCAATTGTAAGTGAAGTGAATTGAGAACAGAGCAAGAAATCCTGGTTACAACATTTGGCGACTTATCGCTCCATTGATGCCTCTAGAATTCTGCTAAATTCCATCTGCCCCTATTTTGATATTTGGCCGAAAAGTTTTCAATCTTCTGCTTTTTAAAATTTATCTAAAAATTTGCATTAAAATTCGGGTTATTACATTTGGCAATAAGTAGCTAAATGTAGTAATACCACAAGAATGTCGCCAAATCCCAACGAGTTCTATTTTGCGATTACATATTTATCTGTAAACAAGTAGAGATTATGATTAGTTAAATCTATGCTATAAAAAATTTGCGATGATTCAATCTACTATGATAATGCAAACTGTATGATTATTTAAATCCACGATGAGCACATTTGTTAAGATAGCATACTATTACAAAAAGATTGAATAAAGTTAAATGAACAATAATTTTATCAATTACATAAAACTGATTTTAATTTTGTGACCTGACGACGCGTTACAAACACAAACGAATTTAATTAAAAAAATTTTAATTTTGGCATTGAGTGATAAATCTCATTTTGAGTTATTAAATTTTAAGAATAGGTTCTATTCGCTAGTCAAGATTGCATTTTCAACAATTAAAAGGAAATTACCTTGATTTCAATGAGAAAATAGAAAGACAAATGTCAATATTACTTCGCGTTGGCGGGATAAAAGCAATTCCACAAAACGCAGAATTAATTAATTTCCTGTCACATTAATAAATGAGGATTGCTTTGACTAAGAATTTTGCTGATTACGTATTCATTCTGTAATGAACTTTCTAAGATGCATTGCAATGACTATAAACTTTAATTTCAATTATGAGTTTTGAAATTATTCTAAACCAGGGGAGGCCAACCCGCGGCCCGCCTCGAATATTTTTCCGGCCCGTGGGATTTATCACATTTTGCAAAATGTATTTATTTTATAATGGTCGAAGTAGCGAAAACCAATATATTCAAAAAATACATTATGTCGGCATCCATATATCTAAAAATTAATTGCCGTAATTACGAGAAAAAATTAAACGTAATTCTAAAATAATATTATTACGAATACATGACAGATAATGTGTGTTTTATTTATGAGTTTGCAGATATGAATTCGCAGAATAACTAAACTATATTCTGCGAGCACCTGATGCGCGTGCATCTGGGAACGTCTAATATAACCGGTTCTATATTTCGCTTTCAACAACGGAGTGAGCATCCCAAAATACGCACAGTTGATTGTTGATAGCAAAGCAAACCAGACTCTTAGTTGAAATTGCTAGCGCTTTTGGTTCAACTTATATCTGCGAATCGTTTTTTTCTAAAATGTAATTAACCAAACACAAAACACGCTCAAACATAATGGATGATAGCCTGAGACACCCATTACGATGTACAAATACCCAAATTGAGATCAATTCGCAAAAGCTAAGTGAAAGAGTGGAGAAACACATATCGCACTAGTAAAATAAATATTTTTTAATGATTTCATTTCTTTACTTTCATTTGTATTTATAAATTTCTTATATTTAATTTTTAGTGTTATATATTTCTTTACAATGTGAGTTTAGTATCATTATTATTATATCATCTATGTTTGTATGTAAGAATAATAGTAAACACAACAATAATAACTCATTATGTTTCAATTTTTCACTCCAAAAAATATCTACAGTGGGTCTAAGTCTAATAGGGGGATATATAATTTTATATGTGGCCCGCGGTATTATGTTGCATTTTCATAGTAGTCAGCAAGATCATTTGGGTTGGCCACCCCTGTTCTAAAACTTCTCAATATATTTTAATTTATTTTATTGTTTAAAATGATAACAATTCATTGAAGTAGTCGAAAGAAGGCAAACTCCATTGTTATTAGTTTTTAAATTACTGACAGAAAATATTTCTCTGTATTACATAACATAAATGACTTATACAAAATGAAAAATAATAATATAATGAAATAGAAAGATTTCTAGATACAAAACAAATGAGATGAGATACTTTAATAAAGAAAGATATCTATTTAATTTATATTTTGTGTTTTAATTTTTAAGCAATGAATTGATATAAATTTATTTCATTACAGTATGAATTATAATGAATAATTAATTAAATAAGGTTAACATGTAATAAGCGCTTATACTTTTGAATCTGTGCATAGTTTTAAATACTTAGGATCAGAAATTATTTGTCAAAATAATATCTTACCTAAAATAAAAAACAGAATTGTGTCTGTCAATAAGGTCTTTTTTGGGTTTAGAAATCTGTATAAATCACAGTTTATGAGCAGAAAAACTAAATTCTGGTTATATAAATATCTTATTAGACCTATTTTGATCTATGGATCTGAACTTGGAATTTGGCAAGATCTGAGGAGGCCGATTTGGGTCTATTTGAGCGGAAGATTTTAAGGGCTATTCTTGGAGGTGTTAAGGAAAGTGATTGTTGAAGAAGACGGTACAATTCAGAAATATATGAATGCTATAAAGAACCAGATATTATAAATAGATTATCAATAGATTGAACTGGGCTGCTCATATATTTAGAATGAAGGATTTAAACGCTGTAAAAAGGCTCTTTTTTTCAAATCCTCAGGGTCAAAGAGAAAGAGGACGACCCAATGGCGATAAATATACACGACTGAACAAGACTTTGCACTACCAAATGTTTAAGAATTGGAGGACCCTTGTCACCCAAAGGAATGCATGGAAATCGCTCCAAAGGAAAGCCTTGACTCACTCTGGGCTATAGTGCTATTGATGATAATTATGCTGACGAATATGTAATAATATATTGCTAAACGTATATAAACAAGAAGTCAATTATGAATACATTAACAAAACATTATCCATCGATTAAAAATAAATTCAAACTTTACACCGAACCATTTCATAGAAGAAAGATTGTTTGATAAAATTTAGAGAAGAATGAAAGAACGATTTTTTTTTAAGAAAGAAAGATTTAAGAAAGATATTTTAATAAAGATTGGTAAAAGAGAATTCAACAGAACAGTTGGGGAAAAACAGTATTGCAATGTCTACACAAGTCACGAGAAATTTTCTAATCTAAATTGATAACTTTAAACATATCGGAGTTATCAATAAAATGTTATCAGTACTATCAAACAACTGTTACTTTACATGCTGAATAGAAGTCAACAAACTAAATGTGACCTTTATTATTTATCGCAATACGTTTATGATTAAATGGAAAATATTTCGCGTACTTGCGTTTATGTATGTATTGACGACAATGATTAGCTCACGTTTTAAAGCAACTTATGTGATCCTAATTTTTCTACGTCAAAGCTTGACGTCATATATTACATATTAAACTATGACATTAAGATTTATTTATCATGTTATTAGATTTAATGTTAAAGTGGAATAAATTTTATAAAGACAGCATGTTATTTAAAGCATTCGTTTTTATTCTGATTGAAAATTTGTTATTGCTAATCATGTTCTGTGTTTTAAGTAAATTGTCCAAGATTTTGTTTAACTAAATCCCCTTTCTAACCTTAATTTTCTTTTATTTGAAACTCCCCCTTATATTACATTTTGTAATCATCTTTTGTAAACAACATCATCTTTTCGAGAACATCTGAATTGGACCTAATATACGAGAAATTACAACAGGAAGCAAAATGGCTAGAATTTTGCTAAACTGACAATAATTTTAATTTTTAAACGTCGTATCAGGAGTGTTTGATCTACAGATTGCAAAGTTATTTTCATGTATAATGAGATTCATGAAATTAGCGAATGTCTGTGGGACCTTGACATAAGTCGCAACAACTATAGATTGAAAATGGACCACACAGTGAGTTGTTCCATCGTGATTAGTGATCGACCACGAGCCGAGAAATGTCTACTCCAGTGAGAAGTGAAGGAAGCTGGTTATACTATTATTCATAATGTAAGAATTGCCAATTATAATGTCCATCATTATTGAAGAGATATCAGTTAGGTGATTATTAAAAGAAGGGAGTTGGAAATTATACCACTGTGGTAAATGCAGTACATTTATTTATTCAAGAAATTTGATTTATGTTAAAAAGGAAGAAAATTTTGTTCAGCAAATTTCCTACATTGAATTATAACATACTTTTTTTTCTTTGTTCTAATGCAGCTGGCAAACACTTAGACAATTGTGTTTTGATGCCTTAAGTCAAGCTCTGCACCGACGTTACTCACTTAGGACTACACAGAAAATGCGTGTAGCTTGAAGATAAGCTACGATGCGGAGTAACAATACCTCTGCAACGATCTACGATCCTGGTAGACATAAACCTACGGTTTAAAAGGGGATTCCGAACCACAACAAAGATCCATGGCACCACCGAGACTCGAACCCGAAACCTGTGGTACCAGACGCCAGAGCGCTAGGCCATTAATGCCCCCCTTAATATACTAAAAAGTAACATTTAAGAAATATTAGGAGAAAATAAAAATTCTAAAAACTCAAATTTAGAGGATTTTTTTTGCACCTTATAATAATAACAATAATAAAAAAAAAAAAGCAAGAAAATTTTTTTATCACTCCATGAAACACTTTATTTGACAAGATTGAAATTCTTAATTAGGAACGGGGGGAAATTTCTTCAGCGATTACTACTTAATTGCATCAAGGGTTCCATTTTTGAAATTATTCCTCCATTTTTTTAATTTTTTACTCGGTTCCTAAATGCTTGAAAATTAGATTTCGCCTCAAAGTTGATGAGTTCATATTTCAGACTTGGTAGGGTGCCAAAATTATCTCGCCAGAATTATGTACAACAGACGTTCCAATGTTTGCAATTTTCTTTGAGAAGTATTTTTTCTATGGATCTTATTATTTATGTAACAAAAACAAAACTAATCGTACAGAAAATATGTAAGCAAGATATTTCAAATGTAAAAATTATCATTGATTTTTAATAAAGTTAATTTAATTTATGATTTATTATCAGATAATTTTCGTTTCATATTTTAAAAAATATCCTTTCAAAATAAACAAAAAGATTGTTTCTTTTAATGTCCGATAACTTTCGTTTTATATTTTTAAAAATATCTTTTCAAATTAAAAAAAAAAAGATTATTTCTTTTAATATCCGTTAACTTTCGTTTTATATTTTTAAAAATATCTTTTCAAATTAAAAAAAAAAGATTATTTCTTTTAATATCCGTTAACTTTTGTTTTATATTTTAAAAAATATGTTTTCAAACTAAGAAAAGATTATTTCTTTTAATATCCGATAACTTTCGTTTTATATTTTTAAAAATATCTTAAATAGGAAAAAACTATTTCTTTTAATAATCCAATAACTTTCTTTTTATATTTTTAAAAATGTCTATTCAAACTAAAAAAAAGATTATTTCTTTTAATATCCGATAACTTTCGTTTTATATTTTTAAAAATATCTTAAATAGGAAAAAACTATTTCTTTTAATAATCCAATAACTTTCTTTTTATATTTTTAAAAATGTCTATTCAAACTAAAAAAAAGATTATTTCTTTTAATATCCGATAACTTTCGTTTTATATTTTTAAAAATATCTTTTCAAATTAAAAAAAAAAAGATTATTTCTTTTAATATCCGTTAACTTTCGTTTTATATTTTTAAAAATATGTTTTCAAACTAAAAAAAGATTATTTCTTATAATATCCGATAACTTTCGTTTTCTATTTTTAAAAATATCTTAAATAGGAAAAAACTATTTCTTTTAATTATTTTTAGATTAATTTAGAAAGATAATTTCTTTCTTTTTATATTTTTAAAAATATCTATTCAAACTAAAAAAAAGATTATTTCTTTTAATATCCGATAACTTTCGTTTTATATTTTTAAAATTATCTTTTCAAATTAAAAAAAAAAGATTATTTCTTTTAATATCCGATAACTTTCGTTTTATATATTTAAAATATCTTAAATAGGAAAAGTTTAATTATTTTAATATCCAATAACTTTCTTTTTATATTTTTAAAAGTATCTATTCAAACTAAAAAAAAGATTATGTCTTTTAATATCCGATAACTTTCATTTTATATTTAAAAAATTTCTTTTTGAAATAAGAAAAGATTAGTTTATTTCTTTTAAATCGATGAAAAAATGTATTTCAAAAGTCAGCTAAGGCATAGTAAAATAATTTTTTTAAGACTTATTCCGCTATTGAAAAATATTTTTATTTTTCTGAGTTCCCATTAAAACACAGTAAAAACAATTCATTGTATTGTAATAAGTTATTAAATTGACTACAATGTAAAATGTATTGTTAATTAGTTTATAATTACTTTTTGTGTTTTAAGTTTATAATTACTTATGTTTATTAGTTTATAATTACTTTATGTTATTTTTTTGTTTGGAAGATACTTTTACTACGCAAAATTATTGCTCTCAAAAATAAGTATACCGTGACGATGCTATAGCGTCTGTAATTTTAGACAAAACTAGTTGATAAATTTAGCAAATATTTTGAAAATTGCCAGACTTTTTTAAAAACGTAAATTAATGCTTTTTATATAAATTATCAGTTCAAATTGTACGATAACATAATGAATGTTGTAGACGAAATCAAATAAATGCTAAAATAATCTAAATGAAATCAAACTAGAATTGGATTGTTTGTTGAAATAGGATATTTGATTTGCGAAATGAAATTTTTTAGTGTTAAGAGAATTTTAATTTTTATTAATAAATTTAACAGTAAAAAGAACGCTTGATTTTAATTTTTTATAAGGAAAAAATTCTTAATCTATGAATAAATTAAATTTGACCTAGTGAAAATTGCTATATTTTTGTCAAAAAATGCCACTCGTTATGATTTAGCTAAAATGCGATTTTATTCAAGTACGATTTAGAAGCAGTACAATCAAATGATTTGTATAAAAATACATACAGAGATGTTAAAATACTGCATGGTGATGAATTTTTGAGCTCTCTAAACCAAGGGTGGCCAACCCGCGGCCTGCCTTGAATATTTTTCCGGCCCGAGAGATTTATCAAACTTTTACAAGATATATTTATGTATTTTATAATGGTCAAAGTAGTTAAAACTAATGTATTGAAATATACATTATGTGTGCATCCATATAATCAAAAATGAACTGTCGAAATTATGTGAAAAAAATTAACTTCGATTTTAAAATCATATTCTTGCGAATATAGGACAGGTATTGCCTGTTTTATTTGTGAATTTACAGTTATGAGTTTGCAGAATAATTAAATTATATTCTGCGAACCCATAATGTGAGCGCATCTTGGAACATCTAATATAAAATGTTCTATGTTTCATTTTAACTGATCGCAGTGACGCAGTGACCAACGTCAGATACGCACAGTTGATTTTTTGATAGCAATTATATTTATAAATTTTTTATATTTCATTTTGAGTGTTATATATTTCTTTACAATGTGCGTTTAGTATCATTATTATTATATCATCTATGTTTACATGTAAGAACAATAGTAATGACTCATTATGCTTCAATTTTTTACTCCAATAAAAGTATTTAAAGGGTGTCTAAATCTAATATGATAATATATTATTTTATATACTGCCTGCGAATTAGGATGCATTTCCAAAGTGGCCCGCAAGATCATTTGGGTTGACCACCTCTACTCAAAACTAACAACACAAATGTCTATAAACATATTTATGTAAATAACTTAACGCATGGGTAGACGAGAATTACTTTATAACATTTAACTTTCCTGCCACTCTATTCGTTCACTTTTTATATCTCTCTGAAATGAAATAGCGATTCTTGTTCCGTAACAAGATCATTTCGAATAGAGAACCGTGTGTTTGATACGTAACATCCAAATCCGTTTTAGCACAAGCGACGCATCCGATGCTTTTCACTCTGAAACGAGTTGTATTCCTACATTTAATATGGATAGGAAATGTCATGACAAGAAGTTGGAAGAAATAAGAGCATGGACATTGAGGACACGAGGCCTCTCTTTCCCCTTAACAATAAAAGGAAAGTTATATCGATTCGATTCAACATGACAGACTGTATTATATTTTATTCAAAAAGATAGGCACAAATACGAATGCGAATTTTTTTTTTTTCGAATTTGCTGCCTTAAAATCGAAAATTGCAGTTGCAATTCCGGTGGAAGTCAAACTAAGAGATTCAGCTATGTTTGGAAGCAATAAAAAATTCTATTAATGTACCTATTACTTTTTATATGCTATTTTATTAACTTGTATGTTATCTAATTATTGAAATAAAAACAATATATAGCTTTCGAGAATTAAACAAAAATTTCTCTGTTAGGAAAGTTAATATTAATAAAAAATAGTAAATTATTTACGATTTGTTTTCATAAATATTCTTATATAATTGTTATTTAAATATTCTGATATAATTAATATTACTGGAACAAAGCAACAATCAAGTTGTTTTCATAATTATTATTACTATAACAAAGCAGCAATCAAGTTGTTTTCATAAATATTCTGATATAATTATTATTACTGTAACAAAGCAACAATTCAAGTGCAAAGCAGCAATCAAGCTGTTTTCATAAATATTCTGATATAATTATTATTACTGTAACAAAGCAACAATTCAAGTGCAAAACAGCAATCAAGTTGTTTTCATAAATATTCTGATATAATTATTATTACTGTAACAAAGCAACAATTCAAGTGCAAAGCGGCAATCAAGTTGTTTTCATAAATATTCTGATATAATTAATATTATTGCAACAATGCAACTATCCAGTTGTTTTCATAAATATTCTGAAATGATTATTATAATTGTTGAAAAGCAACAATCAAGTGCAAAGCAATAACCAAGTTGTATTCATAAATATTCTGATATAATTATTATTACTGTAACAAAACAACAATTAAGTACTAGTTTAAAAAACTGCGCTCTTACAAGAAATTGATTAATTCACAATTCAATTCAATTTTCATTTTCAAGTGGGTATAAAATCTAATGTAATCAACACATTGCAGAACTTTTGATATCTTACTGTCTTAAATGCATATTATCAATATATATAAAGTTTTATGATCTTTCTTTTTGAAAATTGCATATCAAGGATAAAAACAATTTTAAATTTAGAAAAAAAAATGCTTTTTCAATGCTTCCCAAAAAATGCATCTAAATGCATTTCTGGCAGCTACTATTAAAAAATAAAAAATTCATAATTATATTTATATATAACATATAATAAAAATAGAAAGATAATATTATTTATTATGAAGCGTTTTGGAATAGTGAAAAAAAGGCTTTAATTAAAATAAAAACTGTCTATCCCGTGGCCTAAATAAAAATTTAACTTTTATTTACACAATGAAACTTTTATGTAGTTGCTTTATTTACATTTCGTAAAATTTAACTAATCTATAAAAGTACTACTACCCAAAAGTACTATGCCAAAAAGTAAGATCAATTATTTTTTTTTCAAAAACTCTTTATTTATTCTTCCAAATTTATTTTATCGCCTTCAAAGTAATCCCTTCCGGACACAATGCACTTATGCCAAATTTTTTTCCAATCTTCAATGCATGCTAAAAAGTCATCGGCAGGGATGGCCTTCAAAGAGCGCGCCGATTCACGTTGAATCTTTTGAATCGACTCAAAACGGTGTCCGCGGAGTGGTCTTTTGAGTTTAGGGAATAGCCAGAAGTCGCACGGTGTGAATACGGTGGTCCAAAATCATCAGCAGCGTCTTTAATTGTAAATCGACGGTTTGAAAGTACCAAATTTTTAATTTTTTGGACGTGAGCTTTGTCGGTTGAGGTTGATGGTCGACCAGAGGGCTCTTCGTCTTCAACGAGTTCTCTGCTTTCTTTGAACTGTTTATACCACTTCTAAACATTTGTTTCCGACATAGGAAAGCTCACGAATGCTTGCTGCAACATTCTATACGTTTCCGAAAGCAAAATTTAATGCTCAATTAATTCAGACATTTCAAATATCGCCGGAATCAGTTTTAGCGTCTCACACAACCAAGCATAACTCAAACACTAATGAATATTTTGACATCAAATTTCACACAAATGTCAAGGACATTTACCAGCAACCTAAAAAAGAAAAGAAAATTGAAATTCCATAAGCTCCGGGAATTTTAAATGGAAAATGGGTCTTACTTTTTGGACTCAGTAGTATTTTGTTTCTACTTTAATAAAGAACTCTGCGACATAAGTAAGGCTCGCGGATATATCGATTTTTGCAGTGGATATCGATTCGTTCTGCAAATAACTCCACCTCTCGGCTCTGATTATGGATGCAGATTTTCCATAAATCATTTTAAGTCACATCACAGGAAACAATTTAAATAAGGATAGATGAAGCAAAATCATAAATAATGGACTTTCGACTATCCTTTTTTTAGCGTGTATCTTAAAGCCAATTTGGGTTAAAAATAAATACTTATTTTGGAAAGTGAAGATGCAGAGGAAAATAAATGAACGCACTTTTGGAAACGAAAAAAGCAATAGAATATGGCTGAAATAGATGGTTTTCAAAACCTTTTTATAAGTATTTATAAAGCATATGACATAAGTATATAAATTGATTGATACTGACTTGTTAGAATAATTCAACTATCAGTAATAGCTCTCGTACATTAAATTATTTTTACTTAAAACTTTATGAAATTTTTTAATCTTCAAAACAATTTTTCGATAGGCAGTAATATGTTTTTATAACACGGTTTCTAAATCATAGCCCTGTATTTGTTTCAAAATTGAAATACATGCTTGAAATACATAGTACAAATAAATTATAAAATGCTTTTAAAATCCAATTCGTCTAAACTTTGTCATAAAACCATTTTTTAAAACTTTTTTTATTAATTTTAATTTTTGTAGTTTAATTTTTCTTTTTTGATTGAATTTTATCAGATCGATCAGATTTTCTATAATTATATATTTTAATAAAAAAAAAAAATAACATATAAGTAATAAATAAATAAATAATAAATAATAAAAATATAAGGTCTTTGAAGAAGTTCTTAATTTATCATTTACTGCTGATTTTTCACATTAATATTAGGCAATGTGTGATAGGTGTTTTTCATTATAAATACCGAAATATTTGAAATACGGTTCATTATCTTACATTAGTGTTCATTTTTTTCATATTAGGCTGTGAGACCACGGCTGTAAGTTGAAAAAGTAAAAAATTAATATAATTATTCATATTTTATCCTTACTACAGTATCCGAATAATCAGACATAGTCTTTATTCTTGCATATTATTAAACGTATACAGTATATACTTTCAGTATTCTTCTTTTCATTGACGCAACAGCCCCATGGTGAAACGAGGATGTCTGTCTTTTGGCAGATTATGAGACACAGATGTTTTTCTTTTTACTTCATTGGGTAGAATTGTACACCCTACACCCATACTAAATTACTCTTATAGATAGACAAATAGTTACGAGCTGAAATCTAAAAATATTAAAAGATCGTGATCATCATTGGCGCAACAGCCCTATGGTGGGCCGGATGTTTTCTTTGTACGAGGTAAGGTTTTCAGCCCTACATCCAACACTCTACAGTCATATCAGATCGTGACCTATGTATTAAAATGGATTCCGAACCACTACAAACATCCATGACACTGTCAAGACTAGAACCCGAAACCTGTGGCATCAAGCGCCAGAGCTCTAGTCCCCCGGCCATCAGGCCCTTTTAAAGTTATTACTTGTATATTTAAAAAAGATTAAATAAATATTCGGAAAATAGAGGAAAGAAGAAGTTTTTCTTAAAAGAATCATTCTTAAGAGTCTCTAAGTTATTAATTTTTTTTAAATAAAATTATAGCAGATCTTTTTAAGTTATTGGCTTAAATATGTGCAATCGAGCCACCAACCATCTGTTAAATATATGTATTCAAACTGTAACCGTATTTAGATTCTTTATGTAATTTTTCGTTCTCCGTAAGAGGGCGCTTTTTCATTCGTCAAGTGTTTTTCTTCGTGTATCGTTTCTTAGTTGAGTAATAAATTTCGTTCAAGAACGTTGTGCCTCTCTCCTTTTCATCTTCACCAATATGCAGTTGCAAATGTATTACATTTTTAGCAAAGAAGACAGATTTTAAATACACGAAAATATGTTGTCATGGCATGTTTTGTTTAAATTTAAGAGAACGCGCGATAAAACACCTATATGAAATAGTTCGAAATCGAATTTCTTGCAGTAGCTCTCAGAAAATTTTGCTCCAAATCTCATAAAGCGTACCCTGTACAGTACGGAAAAGAAGAAATCACCAATGAAATTTACTGCACAAACAACACAAAACACTAAAAACACTTTCCAGAAATTTTATAAGTAAGTTTTTCCCGTGAAAAGGTTTGTTGATCGGCTGATTTTTCACTCCGGCTTTTCCTAAACAGATTTTTCCGGAAAGGAAAATATCCAATCTCATTCCATTCCTTCTTTATTTCCTGCCATTTCTGCTCATTTCATCGGCATTTCCGCTGCAGCGTTCTTTTTCCGGCTTTATTTTAATTCTTCTTCCACGAAAAGTTCTTTTGTTTCTAAATGTCTTTCGACAGCAGCTTCCAACGGCAACATTCCAGCCTCGTCCTCTTTTTTTTTTTCTCTATCTCTCTTATGAATTTATCTCCCAAAGAAACATTTTCTCTCTGTTTGCTTTTCTCTTATCTGCCTTCTTTTGGCTCCAAAGTTTGATTGTGTGAGGGTTTTTTTAAAGTCATGCTGTCTTATTGGAATTTTGCTTACAAGAATGTTAAATACTGATAGATTGTTTTTTTTTCTATGAGAATGGTAGGAATCTAAAATACCATTCTTTCTGCCCAAATACTTAACTTCTTAGTTATTAGGTGTACATTTATTTTGTTAGTACAATTTTATTATGTTTCAAATCAACTGTTTTTTTTTAAATTCCTCAATAACTCATCAGAGATTTTTATACAATAGAACCCTAAACGTGAGGCATCGAACGCCAGAGCCCTAGTCGCTCGGCCATTAGGCCCCTTTAAAATTATTTCTTTTATGTTATTAAAAGGGAATAAATAAGTACTTGAGAAATAGAAGAAATAAGAAATTTTTCTTAGAAGAAACATTTTTAAAAAGCGCGAAATTATTCATTTCCTAAATAAAATTCGAGCAGATTTTGGTTTGAAGTTATTGATCTCTTAAACATGCGCAGTCAAGCAACCATTCTGCACATATTTAACCATCTGTTAAATATGTGAACATGCAAATGTATTAACTTTTTAGCGAAGAATTCGAATTTCTTGTAATAGCTCTCAGATAATTTCTTTCCAAATTTCTTTATAAAGCGTACCCTATTCTGTACAGAAAAGAACACATCACCAATGAAATTTACTGTGCAAACAACGAAAAACACTAAAAAATATTTCCCGAAATTTTATAATTAAATTTTTCCATATTTAAGTCAGCCCTACATCGACCACTTATATTAGTCCAGGATCTACGTTTTAAAGTGGATTCTGAACCATTATAAACATCCATGGCATCGCCGGGACCTGAGACATCGAGCGCCAGAGCTCTAGTCGCTCGGCCATCAGAACCTTTTAAAATCTTTACTTGTATATTATTAAAAGGGAATAAATTATCTTTCGGGAAATAGAAGAAATAAGAAATTTTTCTTAGTAGAATCATCCTTAAAAGGAGCGAAATTATTAATTTCTAAAAATAAAGTTATAGAAGATTTATTTTATCAAAGTTATTGATCTCTTAAATATGTGCAATCGATAAACCAATCATCTGTTAAATATGTGCAGTTGCAAATGTATTAACATTTTAGCGAAGAAGACAGGTTTTAAATACACGAAAATATGTTTTTATGACATGTATTATATGTTTTAAAAAAACGCGCGATAAAACATCTAGATGAAATGGCACGAAATCGAATTTCTTGCAATAGCTCTCAGAAAATTTCTTTCCAAATCTCATGAAGCGTACCCTGTACTGTACAGAAAAGAAGAAATCACCAATGAAAATTACTGCACAAACAACACAAAACACTAAAAACACTTTCCAGAAATTTTATAAGTAAGTTTTTCCCGTGAAAAGGTTTGTTGATCGGCTGATTTTTCACTCCGGCTTTTCCTAAACAGATTTTTCCGGAAAGGAAAATATCCAATCTCATTCCATTCCTTCTTTATTTCCTGCCATTTCTGCTCATTTCATCGGCATTTCCGCTGCAGCGTTCTTTTTCCGGCTTTATTTTAATTCTTCTTCCACGAAAAGTTCTTTTGTTTCTAAATGTCTTTCGACAGCAGCTTCCAACGGCAACATTCCAGCCTCGTCCTCTTTTTTTTTTTTTTTTTTCTCTATCTCTCTTATGAATTTATCTCCCAAAGAAACATTTTCTCTCTGTTTGCTTTTCTCTTATCTGCCTTCTTTTGGCTCCAAAGTTTGATTGTGTGAGGGTTTTTTTAAAGTCATGCTGTCTTATTGGAATTTTGCTTACAAGAATGTTAAATACTGATAGATTGTTTTTTTTTCTATGAGAATGGTAGGAATCTAAAATACCATTCTTTCTGCCCAAATACTTAACTTCTTAGTTATTAGGTGTACATTTATTTTGTTAGTACAATTTTATTATGTTTCAAATCAACTGTTTTTTTTAAATTCCTCAATAACTCATCAGAGATTTTTATACAATAGAACCCTAAACGTGAGGCATCGAACGCCAGAGCCCTAGTCGCTCGGCCATTAGGCCCCTTTAAAATTATTTCTTTTATGTTATTAAAAGGGAATAAATAAGTACTTGAGAAATAGAAGAAATAAGAAATTTTTCTTAGAAGAAACATTTTTAAAAAGCGCGAAATTATTCATTTCCTAAATAAAATTCGAGCAGATTTTGGTTTGAAGTTATTGATCTCTTAAACATGCGCAGTCAAGCAACCATTCTGCACATATTTAACCATCTGTTAAATATGTGAACATGCAAATGTATTAACTTTTTAGCGAAGAATTCGAATTTCTTGTAATAGCTCTCAGATAATTTCTTTCCAAATTTCTTTATAAAGCGTACCCTATTCTGTACAGAAAAGAACACATCACCAATGAAATTTACTGTGCAAACAACGAAAAACACTAAAAAATATTTCCCGAAATTTTATAATTAAATTTTTCCATATTTAAGTCAGCCCTACATCGACCACTTATATTAGTCCAGGATCTACGTTTTAAAGTGGATTCTGAACCATTATAAACATCCATGGCATCGCCGGGACCTGAGACATCGAGCGCCAGAGCTCTAGTCGCTCGGCCATCAGAACCTTTTAAAATCTTTACTTGTATATTATTAAAAGGGAATAAATTATCTTTCGGGAAATAGAAGAAATAAGAAATTTTTCTTAGTAGAATCATCCTTAAAAGGAGCGAAATTATTAATTTCTAAAAATAAAGTTATAGAAGATTTATTTTATCAAAGTTATTGATCTCTTAAATATGTGCAATCGATAAACCAATCATCTGTTAAATATGTGCAGTTGCAAATGTATTAACATTTTAGCGAAGAAGACAGGTTTTAAATACACGAAAATATGTTTTTATGACATGTATTATATGTTTTAAAAAAACGCGCGATAAAACATCTAGATGAAATGGCACGAAATCGAATTTCTTGCAATAGCTCTCAGAAAATTTCTTTCCAAATCTCATGAAGCGTACCCTGTACTGTACAGAAAAGAAGAAATCACCAATGAAAATTACTGCACAAACAACAAAAAACACTAAAAACACTTTTCAGAAATTTTATAAGTAAGTTTTTCCCGTGAAACGGTTTGTTGAGCAGTTGATTTTTCACTCCGGTGTTTCCTAAACAGATTTTTCCCGGAAAGGAAAATATCCAATCTCATTCCATTCTTTCTTTATTTCCTGCCATTTCTGCTCATTTCATCGACATTTCCGCTGCTGTGTTCTTTTTTCCCCACCTTATTTCAGTTCTTCTTCCACGAAAAGTTCTTTTGTTTCTAAATGTCTTTCGACAACATCTTCCAACGGCAACATTTCAGCCTCGTCCTCTTTTTTTTTCTCTGTCTCTTTCTCATGAATTTATCTGCCAAAGAGACATTTTCACTCTGTTTGCTTTTCTCTTATCTGCCTTCTTTTGGCTGGATAAGGCTCGAATGTTTGATTGTGTGAGGTTTTTTTTTTAAAGTTATGCTGCCTTATTGGAATTTTGTTTACAATAATGTTAAATACTGATAGATTGTTTTTTTTTCTGTGAGAATGGTAGGAATCTAAAATACCATTATTTCCGCCCAAATACTTAACTTTTTACTTATTAGGTGTACATTTATTTTGTTGGTGCAATTTTATTATGTTTCAAATGACTAGAGAATTGTTAAAATTGTAAGGTTTTTCTTAAAGTCATGTTGCCTTATTGGAATTTTGTTTACAGCAATATTAAATACTGATAAATTGTTTTTTTCCTATGAGAATGGTTCGAATCTAAAATACCAAATACTAAATTGCTTTGTTATTTCATATACATTTATTTTGTTATCAAATTTCTTTTAGGTTGCAAATGAACTGTTTTTTCTAAAAAAATGCATGGGGGATTTTTAAGCAATAAAAAAAAGCTCGCTATGAATTAAGAAGCGATGACATTCTTAATATTTGCACTAATGTACAATATCTCAAGAAATTTTTCAGTTAAATCAAAACCTTTTGTTACGCCCAACACAAAAGGGGCACTTCAAAATCTTAAATTTCTAAATATAATAATAAATTGGTTTACCTTTCTTTCAAATATGACGATTCAAATACAAAATGTTTAGAAGATTAAGTAGCAAAAATATATTTAAAAAAGTTTTCTTTAATTATACATAATAAGTGATCCATAAAATGTGATTATTCATCTCTTAAATATGTGAAATCGAGCCACCAACCTTCTTTTAAATATGTGCCTATTGCAAAAGTATTAAATTTTTAGCGAAAAGGACAGGTTTAACATACACGAAAATAAAGAGGGTTTTATAAGTTTTAAGAGAATGTGCGATAAAACATCTAGATGAATTAGTACGAAATCGAATTTCTTGTAATAGCTCTAAGAAAATTTCTTTCCAAATCTTATAAAGTGTGCCTTGTACTGTACAGAAAAGAAGACATCACCAATGAAATTTACTGTAAAAACAACACGAAACACTAAAAACAATTTCCAGAAATTTTATAAGTACATTTTTCCCTTGAAAAGGTAGCTGATTTTTCACTTCGTTTTTTCCTAAACAGATTTTTCTGGAAAGGAAAATATCCAATCCCCTTCCTTTCCTTCTTTATTTCCTGCCATTTTTGCTCATTTCATCGCCATTTCCGCTGCTGCAATCTTTTTTAGTTCTTCTTCCACGAAAAGTTCTTTTGTTTCTAAATGTCTTTCGACAACAGCTTCCAACGGCAACATTCCAGTCTCGTCCTCTTTTTTTTTCTCTATCTCTCTCATGAATTTATCTCCCAAAGAGACATTTTCTCTCTGTTTTCTTTTCTCTTATCTGGCTTCTTTTGGCTCGATAAGGCTCGAATGTTTGATTGTGTGAGGTTTTTTTAAAAAAAGTCACGCTGTCTTATTGGAATTTTGTTTACAAGAATGTCAAATACTTGGATTGTTTTTTTTATTAGAATGGTAGGAATCTAAAATACCATTCTTTTTATCCAAATGTTTAATTGCTTAGTTATTTGGTATACATTTATGTTGTTATTATAATTCTTTTAGGTTAGAAATGAACTGTTTTCTCTACAAAAATTTCATCGTAAACTCCTCAGGTTTTCAAGTAATTAAAAAAGCTTGTAATGATTTAAGCAGAGATGACTTTGTTTAATACTTATACTAATAAATACTATCTCAAGAAATTTTTCATTTAAATCAAAATCTTTTGTTACGTCCAACACAAAAGAGGAACTTCAAAGTCCTAAATTTTTCAATATATTAATAAATTGATTTAGTTTTCTTTCAAACATAACGATTCAATTACAAAATGTTTAGAAGATTGAATAGAAAAAGTATACAAAAAAAATTTCATTAATGAATCATAAAATGTGATTATTAATATTTTAAATATGTGCAATCAAACACCAACATTCTTTTAAATATGTGCAGATTGCAAGAGTATTAAATTTTTAACGAAAAAGGCAGGTTTAACATACACGAAAATAAAGATGTTTTTTATAAGTTTTAAGAGAACTCGCGATAAAACAGCTAGATGAAATAGTGCGAAATCGAATTTCTTACAGTAGCTCTCAGAAAATTTTGTTCCAAATCTCATAAAGCGTACCCTGTACTGTACAGAAAAGAAGAAATCACCAATGAAATTTACTGCGTAAACAACACAAAACACTAAAAACACTTTCCAGAAATTTTATAAGTAAGTTTTTCCCGTGAAACGGTTTGTTGAGCAGTTGATTTTTCACTCCGGTGTTTCCTAAACAGATTTTTCCCGGAAAGGAAAATATCCAATCTCATTCCATTCTTTCTTTATTTCCTGCCATTTCTGCTCATTTCATCGACATTTCCGCTGCTGTGTTCTTTTTTCCCCACCTTATTTCAGTTCTTCTTCCACGAAAAGTTCTTTTGTTTCTAAATGTTCTTTCGATAGCAGCTTCCAACGGCAACATTCCAGTCTCGTCCTCTTTTTTGTTTTATTTCTGTCTCTCTCATGAATTTATCTCCCAAAGAGACATTTTCTCCCTGTTTGCTTTTCTCTTAGCTGCCTTCTTTTGACTCGATAAGGCTCCAATATTTGATTGTGTGAGGTTTTTTTAAAGCTATGCTGTCTTATTGGAATTTGTTTACAAGAATGTTAAATGATAGATTGGTTTTTTTCTATGAGAATGGTAGGAATCTAAAATACCATTCTTTGTGTCCAAATACTTAACTTCTTGGTTATTAGGTACACATTTATTTTGTTAGTACAATTTTATTATGTTTCAAATGAACTAATTTGTCTAAAAAAATAAATTCCTCAGCTACTCATTAGGGTTTTTTAAAACATTAAAAAAAACTTGTAATGAATTAAGATGAGATGATTTTTTAATACTTATACTAATATACAATATATCAAAAAAAAATTTCAGTTAAATGAAAATTTGTTACATCCAACACAAAAGAGGAACCACAAAATCTTAAATTTCTCAATATATTAATAAATTGGCTTATATTTCTTTCAAATATAATGATTCAAATACAGAAATTTTAGAAGGCAGAGTATCAAAAATATACAAAAAAATTAATTAAACATAGAATGTCATCCAAGACTGAGTTAACAAAAATAAACAAAGTTAAAAATTAAACAGTTAAGAAAAGTTTAAAAAGAGTTAAAGTTTAAAGTTTAGATGGCGCTGTAAGTGGCCTAAAGAATATGAATTCGGCTGCCAGTGATATTTTGAATCGAAATGACAACGTGTTTGGAATGAGTTGCACATTAAACCAACTGTAGTGTTCAATGTGTTTGATTGTTTTTTGGTTTTTTTTGACGGAAAAAAATGTCTTCCAAGTCCTTCAACAGTTGTGGCATTGTTAGTGAAAAGCCCATCCACCACGGTAAGGTGGAAAATTCGAAGGGAAAAATCGGTGGAACTTTTTTTGGAAAATTGTTTGATGCCAAGCCGTTTTTCCCTACTGCAAGTATTTTCATTTCAAACTTGAACTCATTGTGACGAGTGGTTCTTTTTTTACAGCATTTTGAATTTTTGCATTTGCATTTTAACTATGTTTGTTATAATTACACAAATAAATACATCGTAATAAGAATAGTAATTAGTATCGTTATATGAATTGGTTACTAGACCACAAATAATATAATATTTAAAACAGGGGTAGCCAACCCGAGGCCTGCCTTGAAAATTTTTCCGGCCAGTGAGATGTATCACACTTTTACAAAATATATTTATTTTATAATGGTGAAAACAGCTGCTTTTGAAAGCCGATTCAGTAATTTAGAGTTAGACAAATCCAACAAAATTTTGGAAATATAATTCATGTTGAAATCGAGTCAGTCACAGAATATCTCAAATTGGAACTGGTTGACTTACAATGCAATATTGAATTAAAAAGCATTTTTGACACATCAGAATCAAAAATAGATTTTTGTAGCACTAACGTCACAAAAGAGAAATTTTCCAATTTGAGAAACCTGGCACAAAAAGTTGTTAGCGCTTTTTGTTCAACTTACACCTCAGAATCGTTTTTTTTTCGAAAAAGAAATTTATTAAACTTAAAACACGCACAAACATAACGTACACTAACCTGCAACACCCATAACGATGTGCAAATACCCAAATGGAGATCGATTTGCAAAAGCTAAGTGAAAGAGTGGTGAAACAAATATCGCACTAGTAAAATAAAGATTTTGCATACATAGACGTTTATATTGATGTATTTTTTATATTGCATTTTGAGTGTCATGTATATTTCTTTACAATGTGCGTTTAGTGCTATTATTATTATATTATCTATATTTATATGTAAGAATAATAGTGAACACAAAAATAATATCTCATTCTGTTTCCATTTTTCACTCCAAAACAATGTCTATATTGGGTCTAAATCTAATAGGGGGATATATAATGTTATATGCGGCCCGCGAAGTTAGAATGCATTTCCAAAGTGGCCCTCAAGATCATTTGGGTTGGCCACCCCAGTTCTAAAACATCTCAATATATTTAAATGTATTTTATAGTTTGAAATGGTAATAATTCATTGTAGTAATCGAAATAAGCAAAACTCCATCATTTTCAGTTAGTAACATTATTACATCAGTTAGTATCATTATTATTTTAGTATCATTATCTATGTGTACGTGTAACAATAATAGTAAACACAAAAATAATAACTCATTACGTTTCAATTTTTCCCTCCAAAAAAATTTCTATATTGGGTCTAAATCTAATATGGGGATATATAATGTTATATGCGGCTCGCGAAGTTATGTTACACTTCCAAAGTGGATCGCAAGATCCATTGGATTGGCCACCCCTAATTTAAAATAACTCGGAATATTTAAAATCCATTAACGGAAGGTAAATAGTCACTTTAGGATTAAGTTGAAACAAATATAGTGTGACAGAAACTTTTCAAGCAAAGAAACATTCCAAATGACGGCAAATCCTTTTCAAATGCGTCTACCTTTTTAATAACATTTACTGGATTTCATGCATAAAATAATGGAAATGAAAATATCGATTTTGCAGCAGTTTCGGAAATGCCATGATATTTGAACCTGGCATTTTCTATGGGCATGAATAAAGATTCCTGCTTCCTCATTCCAAAGATAACGTTTCAAATCTAATGAGCATCGCGTGCCTATTAATTCGAGTATCGCGGCTTTTCAGAAACTTCTAATGGGATTATTAGGAAATGTTTACGAAAGTTAGAAACCCTGGAATGGGATTCATCATTTCAGATGGTTTGATAATTATAATTATGATTACTTTTGAAATATATGCATATTAAATGAATTGGAAAATGATGGGGACTCACAATAATTGTTTTTTTTTTGTTTCAATAATTAAAAAACTTCAGATAATTGGTTTTAACTAAATAAATATATATATGTTTTTTCATTGTTTGTCTATATAAATATACTTAGGGAAATCCAACTCACTCGCTAGGAAATGGGATTTTAATCTAAGAAATAAAATTATGTTATAATAGAAGTGGCCAACCCGCAGCCCACTTTGAATATTTACCACCATAAAATTTATTACACTTTAAAAAAAAATATATTAATTTTATAATATATTATTATAAATAAATGTATTATTTTTATAAAAATATATTATGTGTGCATTTATATATTCAGAAATGAACTCTTGAAATGATGAGAAAAAATGAACTTTGATTTTAAAGTATTATTCTTGCGAATATAGGATAGATATTGCATTGTTTTATTGATGAGTTTACAGATATGAGTTCGCAAAATAATTAAAATTATATTCTACAAACTCATGATGTGCGCGCATCGATTTGCAAAAGCTAAGCGACAGAGTGGAGAACAAATATCGCACTAGTAAAATAAATTTTTTTTTTAAAGATTTCCTTTTTTTTTTATTTCATTTATATTTATATATTTTTTATATTTCATTTTTAGTGTTATATACTTCTTTACAATGTACGTTTAGTATCATTATAATTATATCGCCTATGTTTACACGTAAGAAGAATAGTAAACACAAAAATAATAACTCATTCTGTTTCAATTTTTCACTCCAAAAAATGTTCATAGTGGGTCTCAATCTAATAGCAATTTTATACGCGACCCGCGGAGTTAAGGTGCATTTTCAAAGTGTCCCGCAAGATCATTTGGGGGTGACCAACCGTGATATAGAAGAAGATGCAATTGATGTGAGACGCTTTGCACATGCTGCCGCTATCGCCATTAAATCTTCTCATTTCTGAAAGCACTGACTGCAACGAACGCAGCCATTAGATTCGAACCTTAGTCCTCCTCCTGGATTTAGACAATTGAAATTAAACATATTTCAATAATGAATTGTAAATTACTTCATAGCATTTTTTAATACAAATATTAAAAATAAAAGTGCTCCAAATGGTAATTTTGATGCTCACTAATCGATCTTTAATTTACATTTTTTTAAATGTATTTTAGGGCTTGATGGCCGAGTGGTTAGCGCTATGGCGCTCGGTACCACATGGTTCGAATCCCGTCGGTGCCATGGAGGTTTGTTGTGGTTCGGTATCCACTTTAAACCGTAGATTCCGGTCTAGTATGACAGTAGGGCATACGGCTGACAACCCTGCCCCGTAAAAAAGAGAACATCTCCTGTCTCGAAATCTGCCAGTAAGCAGACGGCCTTGACCCACGTTACGGCCGTGGTGGTAATGTTTCTCGCGTCCGTAGCATATCTTCAAGTTACATGTGCCCCCCTGGGTAGTGCTAAATGAGTAAGAGTGGTAGGACATAAAGTTTAACTGTTTCTGTATTGTCAGCTGCATTAGAACAACAACAAATGTATGTTTTATAAAAACCTTAGCAAAAACATTTTATGAACATACCAAAGAAAAATTTAAAAGCCATAAAAAAACGAGTATTTTCGCTCTTACTGTACACAGAATCATTAATATGGCTTTTAGAACCCACAAAGTGCTCAACTGATAATGAAATTCGAAGTTCTGAGCAGTTTTAGCTGACAAAGCCCTGCCGGAGAACACTTTCATGCAACACTAATGCAATTTCGAGAGCTGCGCGAATTTTCATCATGAAAAAAAAAAAAACTCTTTCGTAAAGAGCGTTTAAAAGAGTAATTAATGAGATGGAAAAGAACCCGCCTTTTAATCTTCAGATAAAGTTGCGAGAAGTTCCGCGAGACGCACACCTGACAGTGGCGAATAACTCGCTGTTCAAATATGTATATGAGCACTCGCACTGAGGTGATGCAGCTATAAACGTTTACCACTGGCCATGTCAAACTTTGTTGCACTCGTCGCGTGAAAATTTCCACTAGTAAATTTAATAAAGATGTAACGTTTTGGGTGTAGCAGACGTGAGTGTTTCGTGGAGTAATTTGTTTGATTGGAGGAGCCAACATGGCTAGAGTTTGCACATATATCGTAAATTGCACATCTAATTGCACTGTCATGTATTATATAAGCTCGCAGCGGAAGTTATATCGTTATTTTTGAAGGGCAACTATCAGACAGATATATACCGATCTGATATATATACACTGGTGTCCAAAAGTTAAGCATAAATTGTAAAATGCGAAAAACATTCGTAAAATTATTCCAAATTTCTTGCGGATATTAATTGGGTGAAGAAGAAACATTAGGTTTATGCAAAACTTTTCAGTCGACTACGTCCTGCGCGAAACACCTGCGCATGTCGGAACGCAGAGAAACCGATTCACGCAGCATAGGCAGTTCAGAGAAGTTTCATGCAACTGCTGTGCGAATTAACGTTGTTAACCATCAAACAAGGTGAATGATGGCACAAAGACGCCAATTGGACATGTTTGCGAAAGGAAGAATCGTTGGAATGCTGGAATCCGAATCCAAAATCCGGTCTCGAATTTCGAATGTGGACCAGTCTGTGATCTCACGACTGTGGCAGAGGTTTCAAAGAACGGGAGATGTTACCCGACAACCAGTATCAGGTCGACCAAGAGTCACAACCCCAAGCCAAGACCGATATCTGGTAATAAGTGCGCGACGTCAGAGGGGCAATACTGCCAGAACACTGGGTTCGGCGCTCACAGTCACCACAGGAATACGAATTTCGAGACAAACTGTTTACAGGAGACTCAATCATGCTGGCCTGTATGCCAGAAGACCAGCAGTTTGCATTCCCCTCACGTCTGCGCATAAACGCGCTCGTTTGAACTGGAGTTTGAAACATCAACATTGGAGTGTGGGAGAGTGGCCAATGTGATGTTCAGTGACGAGTCCCGGTTTAGTCTGAGTAGTGTTTCTCGTCGGATAACGATATGGAGAGAACGTGGAACACGTTTTGAACCAAGAAACATAACGGAAAGACATTTTCCATCAAGGGGAGTAATGGTATGGTCTTCGGTCACCAATCGGTGCTGGTTGATGACTTCCTTGAAACGGAAAACATCCAGCGTAAGTCGTGGCCTGCGAACTCCCCTGATTTAAATCCTATCGAGCATGTATGGGATATGCTCGGGAGACAAATTGCAGCCCTTTCGCACCCACCAAGCTCCGTTACAGAACTGAGAGAGCTCTCCAAGAAGCTTGGAACCGTTTGAGTCCACAACTCATTCATCATCTCATAGCAAGTTTGGTAAATCGCTGTGCAGCGTGCCTGGCTGTCAGAGGTGACCACACGCCTTATTATACTACAGCATCAGCATTTTATTTAGTGTTTTCTTTCATTTTTTCTTTAAAGTGTGAACCCTTGCTATGCTCAATTTTCTTTCAAACTGCTACTTAGGATAATAAAATTAGTTATTATCGTTCTTTTGATTTGCTTTCTTATTTTATAACCCTTTTACACTCGCATATCACGTTTCTCGCCATTCTGACTTACAATTCCTTCTTTATTCACATAATTATCAATTATGCTTAACTTTTGGACACCAGTGTAGATATATACTGATTTCAGCTCAGAAAGCATAGCCAGAAAGCACTTCATGCAACACTAATGTGTTAGAATGTGTCAAAATAGATTAGATTTATTTTTGAAAAAGGATTCATGTGTTCATTTTCCAGACAGTTTCATTAACACTAACTCTTAAGCAAACTTCGGAAACAATTCGAGGTCCAGTGGCAACGTGCAAAGGAGGGTTCAGGATTGAATCTGCTGGTGGCGTCCATTGCTGCTTTCAGAATCAAGAAGACTTGAAGCCAACGGCCGTACCATGCTGAATATACCGGTTCTCGTTAGATCACCGAAGTCAAGCATCATTGGGCGCTGTCAGTACTTGGGTGGGTGACCACCTGGGAACACCGCGTGCCGTTGGCAAATTTGGGACCTGAATGGCCGAGTGTCTAGCGCTCTGGCGCTCGGTGCCACAGGTTTCGGGTTCGAATCCCGGCGGTGCCATGGATGTTTGTAGTCGTTCGGAATCCACTTTAAGCTGTAGGTCCCAGTCTCCTATGACTGTAAGAGCGTCACGGAGCAAAAGTCAGGCTTCTACCTACGGGTGCTCCATCACAACAGAAGCTGCTTCCTTCCCCTTCAATCATGAGCACGTATGGGCTCGTGGGCTTGGCCAGCCAAGTGGGATAAGAAACAACAACAGAAGACTCGATGTCGGCTGTGACAACGTATGTAGCATCGACAATAAGGTTTTGCCAGGAGAGAGTTTTCCGAGTTTTTCCCATGCGATACGCAAATGAAGGGTGAACATTACCTTCCGGAAAGATATTCAGTAACAATTTACTTATGATGTAGGTTTGGTTTGGTTTGTCGCTCCACCGTCATTTTTTGTACATATTAGGCAAATTAGACCGGGACCTACAGTTTAATGTAGATTTCGAACCGCTAACAAACATCCATGCCACCACCAGGATTAGAACCTGAAGCCTGTGGTACTAAAGAGCATAAGCCATCCATATGATGTGGGAGAACGTGCAATTGATCTGAGACGCTTTGCACATGCTGAAAACATCGCTATCAAGTCTTCTCATCTCTGAAAACACTGACTGCAAGGCACGCTGCCATTAGATTCGAACCTTAGCCCTTTTGAGTTTAGATAATTAAAATTAAAGATATTTCAACAAGGAATTGTACTTTTCAACAATGAATTGGGCTTTTCAACAATGAAATGTACTTTTCAACAATGAAATGTACTTTTCAACAATGAAATGTACTTTTCAACGGGGAATTGTGATTTTCAACAATGAATTGTACTTGTCAACAATGAAATGTATTTATCAACAATGAATTCTTATAATGTTTTTTATACAAATATTAAAAATAAAACTGCACCAGAACGAAGTACCAAGTTTTATGAACATAAGTACCAAAGAAAAAATTTAAAACTATAAAAAAACCCAGTTTCACTCGAGTATTTTCCACGCACTCCACACAGAATCATCAACATGGCTTTTAGACCTCCACAAAGTGCTCACCTGATAATGAAATTCAAAGAAATGCCTGTTGAAGGCGAGCAGTTTTAGCTGAGAAAGCACTTTCATGCAACACTAATGCAATTTCGAGAGCGGCGCGAATTTCCATCATGAAAAAGAAAAAAATTTTTTTAGAAAAAAAAGAGTAATTAAGATCTAAAAGAGTAATTAGTGAGATGGAAAGAGCCGGCCTTTTAGTCTTCGGATAAAGCTGCGAGAAGTCCCGCGAGACACACACCTGACAGAGGCGAATAACTCGCTGTTCAAATATGTATATGAGCACTCGCACTGTGGTGATGCGGCTGTAAACTTTTACGACTGGCCATGTCAAACTTTGTTGCACTCATTGCGTGAAAACATTCACCAGCAAATTTAATAAAGATGCAACGTTTTGGGTGGAGTAGATGTGAGTGTCGCGTGGAGTAATTTGTTTGATTGGAGGAGCCAACGTGTGTAGAGTTTGCTCATATATTGTAAATTGTACGTCTATGTTTGTATATGTTTATATATAGGTTCGCAAGTCGTAAGTTTCGTAAGTTTTTATATAAGTTCGTAACGGAAGTTATAACGTTAATTTTTGAAGGGTAACTACCAGATATGATAAATACCGATCTGATATTTAACTATTTGCGATAAATCTGTCGATCCTCTATAAAAATTGGACATTTTTTAATATAGCCATCTACTACTTTTTTTGCTTCGCTACAATTCAATGGCTTTTTTTTAACATAGTCATCACTTGGTTGATTGTTGAAGCCAACATGTATGGAGCTTAAAAGCTGTAGAGTTGTTGGTAACTGTCATTGTTTTACATAAGTTAGTAAAGAAAGTTATATCGTTATTTTTTGAAGGACAACTACCAAATTAATAAATATCGATCTGATATTTAACTATCTGTGATAAAAAGGAGGAATTTTTCTTATATAGACATAATTCAATGGCTACTTATTTACTTAGCTACTAACTGAGCTTTAATTTACATTTTTTTTTTATAAAACCCGTAGCAAAAACACTTTATGAACGTATCAAAGAAAAATTTCAAAGATATAAAAAAAACCTGTTTCACTCGAGCATTTTCCACTTACTCCATACAGAATCATTAGCATGGCTTTTAACTTCCACAAAAGTGCTCACCTGATAATGAAATTCAAAGCATTGCCTGCTGACGCCGAGCAGTTTCAGCTGAGAAAGCATGGCCAGAAAGCACTTTCATGCAATACTAATGTGTTAGAATGTGTCGAAATAGATTATATTTATTTAAAAAAAAAAATCATGTGTTCAGTATCCAGACAGTTTCATTAACACCAACTCTTAAGCAACTTCGGATACAATTCGAGGTCCAGTGGCAACGTGCAAAGGAGGGTTCAGGATTCAATCTGCTGGTGGCGTCCATTGCTACTTTCAGAATTAAGAAGACTTGATGTCGATTGTGACAACGTATACAGCATTGACAATCAGGCTCTGTAGGAGAGAGTTTTCCGAGTTTTTCCCATGCGAAAAGCATATGAAGGGAGAGAACTACCTTCTTGAAGGATTTCTAGTAACAATTTACGGATGATATAGGTTTGGTTTGGTTTGTCGATCCATGGTCATTTTTTGCATATATTAGGCTAATTAGATCGGGACCTAAAGTTTAACGTGGATTCCGAACCACTCACAAACATCCATGCCCCCGCCAGGATTCTAACCTGAAGCCTGTGGTACCAAAGCCAAAGCCATAAGCCACCCATATGTTGTAGGAGAACGTGCAATTGATCTGAGACGCTTTGCACATGCTGCCACCATATCCTTCAAGTCTTCTCACTTCTGAAGTCACTGACTGCAACGAACGCTGTCATTAGATTCGAACCTTAGCCCTCTTGGATTTAGATAATTGAAATTAATGATATTTCAATAATGAATTGAATTTTTTAACAGTAAATTGTTCTTTTCAACAATGAAGTATACTTTTCAACAATGAAATGTACTTTTCAACAATGAAATGTACTTTTACACAATGAAATTCACTTTTCAACAATGAAATGCACTTTTCAACAATAAAATGTACTTTTCAACTATGAATTGTACTTTTCAACAATGAATTGTACTTTTCAGCAATGAAATGCACCTTTCAACAATGAAATGTACTTTTCAAGAATGAAATGTATTTTTCAACAATGAATTTTTATGATATTTTTTATACAAATAATAAAAATAAAACTGCTCCAAATAGTAATTTTGATGCCACTAACTGAGCTTTCATTTACATTTTTTTTTATAAAAGCCTTAGCAAAAACATTTTAGGAAGTTACCAAAGAAAAATTTTAAATCCATAAAAAAAAAACTCTCGAGTACTTTCCTCTTATTCCACACAGAATCATTAACATGGCTTTTAGAACTCCAAAGAACACAAAGTGCTCACCTGATAATGAAATTGGAAGAATTGTTGACGCCGAGGCAGTTTCAGCTGAGGTAGCATGACCAGAGAACACTTCATGCAACACTGATGCAATTTCGAGAGCGGCGCGAATTTCCATCATGAAAAAGAAAAAAAAAACTCTTCCTATGTAGCGTCTAAAAGAGTAATTAATGAGATGGAAAAGAGCCGCCCTTTTAATCTTCGGATAAAGTTGCGAGAAGACCCGCGAGACACGCATCTGACGGCGGCGGATAACTCGCTGTTCAAATATGTATATGAGCACTCGCATTGTGGTGATGCTGCCGTAAACTTTTACGACTGGCCATGTCGAACATTGTTGCACTCATTACGTGAAAATTTGCACCAACAAATTTAATAAAGATGTAACGTTTTGGGTTTAGCAGACGAGACTGTTTTGTGTAGCAATTTGTTTGATTGGAGGAGGCAACATGTGTGGAGTTTGCTCATACATTGTAAATTGCACGTCTAATGGTAACTGTCATGTTTTATATAAGTTAGTAACGAACGTTATATCGTTATTTTTTGGAGGACAACTCCTAGACATGATAAATATATATATATATATTATTTAACTATTTGTGATAAATCTGTCGATCCTCTATAAAATATTTTTTTTTATATAGCCATTACTCAAAGACTAATTTTTTTACTTCGCTAATATTCAATAGCTTCTTTTTTAACATAGCCATCACTTGCTTGATTGGAGGACCAGTATGTGTAGAGCTTGCTCATATATTGTAAATTGCACGTCTAAAGGTAACTGTCATGTCTTATATAACTTCATAAGGAAGTTCTATCGTTAATTTTTGAAAGACAACTACAACACATAATATTACAAAATATGTATATGAGAATTCACATTGTGGTGATACGGCTATAAACGTTTACAACTGACCATGTCAGACTGTGTTGCACTCATTGCGAATTTTGAAAATTTCCACTAATGAATTTAATAAAGATGCAACGTTTCGGGTGGGGTAGTTGAGACTGTTTTGAGGAGTAATTTGTTTGTTTTGAGAGTGACTGCCATGTATTATGCAAGTTCTTAATATAAGTTATATCATTATTTTTTAAAGGACAACTACTAGACATGATAAATACCAATCTGATGTTTAACTATCTGTGATAAATCAGCTGATCTTCTATAAAAATGGGATTTTTTTATAGCCAATGGTTCAATGGTTATATAATCAATGGTTATATAACCTATCATTCAATGGTTATATAACCAATCATTCAATGGTTATATAACCAATCATTCAATGGTTATATAACCAATCATTCAATGGTTATATAACCAATCATTCAATGGTTATATAAAAAGAGTCGAAAAATTTGGAGCTTGCTTATATATTGTAAGCTGCCCGGCTAATGATAACTTTCATGTATTATATAAGATGGTAACGAAAGTTTAACAAAGTCCACATTTGCTTGATTGTAGTAGTCTACTTTTTTTACTTAACCACCATTCAATGGGTTCTTTTTAAACTTTGCCATCATTTGCTTGTTTGGAGGAGTTAAAACATTTGGATCTTTCTTATATATTGTAAACTGCACTGTTAATGATAATTTTCACGTATTATAAAAAGGGGTAAGGAAAGTTCTATCCATTATTTTGAAGCATAATTTCAAGTCATGATGAATAAATAAATAAATAACCGATTCGATATCGAACTATCTATGAGAAATCACCCTCTATAATAATCGGCTTTTTTTTTACTTAGCCATGATTCATTGGCTACTGTTTTAAATTAGCCATCATTTACTAGATTGGAGGTGTCAAAAGGTTTGGAGCATGATTATGTATTATGAATTGCACGTCAAATTGCCACTGACGCTTATTATATAAGGTCCTAACGAAAATTGTATCCAGTTTTTTAGGGATGAATGCAAGACTTATTGGCTTTTGTTGTGCAAAATGATCGTATTTCTAGTTATTTCTTTGCTACTTCTGCCTTGATTTTTGTGTTGAGGTATTGTGTTCTTACTACTGTGCTGTGCCCAAACAGAAAATTCAATTTTCAATTTAAATTTCCCGGGAATATGAAATTTAATTTTTTTTTCTTTTTTAGGTTGCTGATACTGTCCTTCACATCTGTGTGAAATTTTACATCAAAATATTCATTAGTGTTTCAGTTACGCTTGACTTTGTGAGACTCTAAAACTGATTCCGGCGATTTTTGAAATGTCTAAATTCATTGAGCAAAGAACTATCATTGAATTTTGTTTGCGAAAACGCATAGAATGTTACAGAAGGCATTTGGTGAGCATTACTATATCGGAAAGAAATGTTTAGAAGTGGTATAAACCGTTAAAAAAAGGCAGAGAACGCTTTGAAGATGAAGAGCCCTCCGGTCGATCATCCACCCCAGCCGACGAAGCTCACTTACACAAAATTAAAGATGAGGTGCTGCAAACCGTCTATTTACAATTAGAGACCTTACTGAAGATGTTGGAATTTCAAAAGAATCGGTCAATTCCATTTTGGGCTTCAAACGCGTGAAATCTCGATTAGTACAAAATAAACAGAATTAGGCAGCTTACACTGCATTGATTCTTCGTGACTTTCTCGCCCAAAATAAAACACATATCGTTCCACAACCACCGTATTCACACCGCGCGCCTTCTGGCTATTCCCTAAACTCAAAAGACCACTCCGGGGACACCGTTTGAGTTGATTGAAGAGATTCAACTTGAATCGTCGCGCGCTTTGAAGGCCATCGCTGCCGTTGACTTTTTAGCATTGGCAATTGGTTGTTGATAATTGGAAAAAAAGTTGGCATAAGTGCATTGTGTCCGGAGGGGATCGCTTTAAAGGCGTTGAAATACATTTGGAAGAATAAATAAAAAGGTTATAAAAAAAATTAATTGGCTTTACTTTTTGGGCTTAGTAGTATAATAAATCAGTCGATTCTCTGTAATAAGTGGCATTATTTGTAACTTAGATGTCATTCAAAGCTTACCCAACAGCTTTGAAGTAGTTCATCTAAAGAAGTCATGCATCCAAAGAAGTTTGATTTAGGTATGCAGGGCGCAATATGAGATGTTAGGTGACAACCCTGCCATAACGCCTCCTCCTCCTACTACTACACCACACCACATCACTGTGCCTAGATCAGAGTCGCCCCTGTACAGTTTGGAAAGTATGTGGGCGACAGAAGTCTGACTGTTCTCTATGGCGGCCAACACTCATGAGACCAGGAAGTACGGCATTAAGTGGATTCCGAACCCCCGCAAACATCCACGGCACCGCCAAGCTTCGAACCCGAAACCTGTTGTACCAAGCGCCAGCCACTCGCCAATCAGGCCCTTCCTGTTCCGACTGAAAGTTCACTAGAATTTTTTTCTATAAAAGAGCGCATAAATCTATCTATTAATAAATATTTATATAAAGAACTCCGAAAGATAAATCTGCCAGAAGCCGAAAGCAGTCGCTGCATTGAATAATCTACATCACTTCATGGAAATAATAGGAGGGAAATAAAAAAAAGATCCTGGCAGACAACTCGCGGAACACCAAAGTCCCTTGTCGATTCTCCAGCCAACATGATTGCATTATGGCGGATATTCTGCGAATGGCTAATATATCTCATGAGGGAATCCCTTATCTTTTAATAACTCTTGCTATCGACTCGCTACTTCTCGTTCTGATGGCACTGACTTCTGCAAGGCATTTACCTCGGCCATTAATTACGCACTTTTTTTTTTGTCTTTTAGAATAAAGAAGTCAGAAATACTGCAGCGCACAGTGCTCAAGGGATTCTATAGTTTCTGAACAACGGCAGAGTTAGAATAAATATTTTTAGGAACTAAGCTATATTATCATAAACAGTAAAATTGAATAAAGGCTTTTTTCTTTAATGTTGGATATGCAGATTTCTTGAATATAAAATGCTTAATCATGAAACTCTTTCAGAAACATTAAATATATATATATATATATATATATATATATACATATACACTCAAGAGCCAAAACATTATGACCACCCCTACATTTTGCAATGAACTGAGTGTATATATATATGCATATGTTTTTGAGAGCTTTGATTTCTTAACGCTTATTTCCAATAGAGAAGAAAACCGCCTCAGTCTTGTCTACGTTAGGTGATTAGTAAGGCTGATAGCTAAGACTTTAGTGTTTTAATTTTTGCAAAGATTACCGTATCATCAGCGTAGATAGCAGTTAAGAGTTTAAGATTAATTGGGATATCAGCAATAAAAATAAATTATTTGTTTTCTACAGCCTAACTACACCGAATCAAACCTGTTAGGAATAAATACGAATATTATTTGTCAAACAGAAATTATTACTTCTATCTGATATCGCATGAAACACCCTAAAGGCAAGAATGAAAATATATTAAATTTTTAAAGATTGGGGGCGGGGATAAATATTGTATCTAACAACTGACTTTATAAAATATCGATGAAATATTTATTAGTTTTCCAAAATATCTGTAAAATTTTTTGGTGCCTTAGAAAGTTATGCAACTACCTGCATAGGGCTATAACTTATTTAACTGAAGATACTACATGAAAGATTGTTTCTTGTCTAGGCATAGGAATTGTTAAAAAGATATAATGAAGAATGCATTATCATTGAGAAAAGAACAGCAATTGTGGGAAAACATTTCGTAAAAACATATTTCATCATGAATTCAAAGAAACGAATGTAATCTACTTTGTATAATTAATAAATTTAATGTACTTTGTACTACTTTAATGTACTTTGTTACTTTGTCTACTTGTCTTTGTACATTTAATTATACTTTGTATAATCATAACATTAATTTATAAATTTAACTTTTTTCGTCTCTTGACTGTAATTGGGAAAAAGTTAATTCTTAACTAAAATAAAAATAAATTTTTTCACTTCATAAAAATAAATTCTTTCATTGTGAACCATGTAAGGAGTTCTTTTTCTTTTTTTCAAATTTAATATTTTTTACAAGGAATGTTATTTTTGCCCGCTGTTTAGAAAAAAGAATTATTTTCAGTAGTCTACTTTTTATCTTTAACCTTTGTTTGCTTCTACCGCTCGTGCAATAAATTAAACATATCTATTTAGTAAAGAACTGTTTGTTTTTATCAAAGATTTGTTCATAAAAAGTGTTCACCGGAACGATTTTTCAAAAATGAAAAAAAAAAAAAGAAAAAAAAGTAAGTATTATGTTTTATTGAATGATTTTGTTTAAAAAAAAATGTAATCTTAAATATTGGATCTAAAACTGGATTGGTGAAAGCAAATAGAATATAAAAGGGTTTTAGGTACTTTAAAAAAGAATCAAATACTGTTTTAAAGCAATTATTGTCCTATTACCTTACATTTAAAGAATAATTTTAAAATTTAAAGTGTAAAGAATATATAATTACAATGAAAGATATCCTTTGCGCGATATTTTCACGAAAGGGGATTCGATTTGTTTTACCAAGAAATATCGCTAAAAATCAGGATTCCCATGTACATATTTGTAAATTGTTACTGTTACTTCAAAAAAAATTTATTCACTTATTAATGCACCCACTATATCTATATGCATAACATATATATAGATATATACCTCTCTGGAAAGTAAATTCCTTTAACAGTGTAGCATTTTTTTCTCACGGGAAGAGCTTTGGCATTTCATTCGCAGAACAGAAGAATGCATGCTATTTGACAAGTTTATAATAATCCATCACTTAAATTTAACAGCAGACAAGCAGCATTGTGCGTAGTTCTATTACGTGCAATTAGTGTTTTGCACTAATGAGAAATCTGGTCACTCATATCTGATAGCAGATATTCGGTGTCATTGATAATGAGACTCAAGAAATTAGCGAATGTCTGTGCGACCTTCACTGGTCGAAACAATTACAGATTGAATATCAACCAATTCATATACCATAAGTTGTTCCATCGTGATGGTCATAGACCACGAACTGAGAAATATCTGTGTAACTGAGAAATGTAACTGTTATAAATACAGTATGTTTCCAAATATAAGCAGCTCCGTATATAAGCCGAGAGGACGTTTTATTTTCAACAAATTTACCCGTATATAAACTGGAATTAAAAAACAGGGACACATATAACTTTTATTTTTCTATAAAAGCTGCATTCAAAACATAGAACAAAGTAGATCAAAAGATGAAAATTTTTCCATTGTAATTTTTATATGCTCATTACTTAAGGTAGTCTATTATTTTTTTCTGGTGATCATAATATTTGCTCCTCATAACCATATTTTTTTCCTCATTTTGATTCTTGGATATAAGTAAGTCTTGTTCATACTATTTTGAACTAAAATTTTATAAACTCCACTTTTATATCAGATTTGTGTCATGTCCTCAGTTGTTTTGTGTCATGTCAAGGTTCTGTCTGGATAATTTTAAGACATGATAATTTCAATTCTGCTTCTAACTATCTGTGATATATCAGTGGGTTCTCTAAAATAATGAAAAGGACAAAGCGCAGGTCTGTACACCACTTTTGGAGTGGACTGCATTAAAAAATATTTTTTTAGTGTAAGTTGAGATGTGAGAGGAATGGTTAATTATGAGCTGTTACGTGACAATCCACCAACAATAACCACTGAAATTTAATATTAGTGGCTGAAAATTTTTTTTGCTTCGTTGATGGACATAAGAAGGAGTGATTCTACAGCATAGCAATGCCGGACTCCACCTTACAAGAGTTACTAAAAGTGTTGCAAAAACATTTGGCTGTAAATTTATAGTCTTGTGTCCGTAGCTTATCTTCAAGCTACACTCACCTCCTGGGTAGTGCTAAATGAGTAACAGTGGTGAAGCCCTTGCTTATGGCATAAGGATTACCTGTCTCTGTATTGCCAGCTGCATTAGAACAACAACAAACAATTATGACCTCCCCCTCCTCGGGATGACATGGGACACGAATGAATATTTATTTCCTAGAGAACCAAAATAATTTTTTGTCGAATATCTGTGAGCTCAGATTGGGTCATGCCATCAACAGACCACCGAGTGGTGAGGAGGAAAAACAATGCTTTCCGAAAGGACTTATTGTTTAGCATCGATGCATTTGTGTGCCAAATGGAAAAAAAGACTCCTGTAAACTCCCGCCATTCATCCTGACTGTAAGACTGACTTCAGAATTCGCTGTCTTAAAAATTTGACCACTTAGGAATAAAATAGTTTAGCAAAATTCCGAAAAGATAATCTAAAGACGCAAGCGATTAAAAACAGTGTACTATTCGAGCGTACGATGTATTCTATTAGATAAAAGAAGGGAATAAAATGATATATAAATATCATTATATATATATGTATGATCATTATATATATATGATAAGAAAAAATATTTGTATATAAATATTTTTTCAAGGCAAAAACCAAATGAATTTTATCGAAAAGCTAATGAAGAAGTCTCATTGAATAAAAAATTATTACTATATGAATGATTGAATGAAAACATTTTTTTTTCTATTTTATTTCAATTAGAAAAACTACAAAACTTTTATTAACATAACATTAATATTTTAATTCTTAGAACGTTTACGTTTATTGTTAAAATTACGACCATAATTGCTATTACAATTACTAAGTCCATAATTACTATTAAAAGATAGCACTATAACGCTATAAATACTAATAAAAATTAAAAACAAAGTAACTGAAAATTTTCTTCTAAAAACACTCACACACAAAAAAAGTTCCATTTCTTTTTGAATAAAATTGGTAACACCTTTGAGCTAACACAGCACTAAAAAGAATGCAAATACTTCACGACGGATTAGACTTTCCTATCAGCGGGTGTTTTTTTAAAAAGGGATAAAAACTCACGTCTGCTCAGAAAGCAAGAATGGATATTCGGAAGTCTCACTTAGGGAGAGCGTTCATGAGATTTAAACCGAGATATCCCTGGGGGTTTGTTTGCTCTGAAAGTAATTACACAAAAAGGGGTTTTTTTTCCTATATTTTTTTTTTTAAATTCTAATCGGGGAAGGAAAATGCTAAAAATAGCAAATTTTCATTGGGGACAATTATTTTTAGATTAGTGTAGGAGTAGGGAGCCTGAATAGCCGAGTGGCTGCGCTCTGGCGCTCAGTACCACAGGTTTCGTGTTCGAGTCGTGGCGGAGCCATGGATTTTTGTAGTGGTTCGGAATCCCCTTTAAACCGTAGGTCCCAGTCTAACAGGATCGTAGAGCGTTGCGGGGAGTAGTGTTACTTCGCGTCCGTAGCTTATCTTCAAGCTACACGCACCCCGTGGGTAGTGCTAAGTGAGTAACGTCGGTGCAGTGCTTGTTTTAAGGCATCCAAGGCAATTGTCTAAGTGTTTACCAGCTGCATTGGAACAAAAAAAAGCTTAGGAGTAGATATTCATAAATATCTATATTAGTTTTAGAATGAATGTACAATTTTAAGCATTTTCTGATATTTCCTTTACAAATGTTATTATGTAGTTTTTAATTCCAGGTTATTTATTTATAATTATTTCCTTCTTTTTCTTCATTATCGACGCAACAGCCGTATGGTGGACCAAGGACGTCTGCTTGCTGGCAGATTTCAAGACAGATGTTTTCGTTTTACGGGAAAGGTTTGTCAGCCCTACGCCCAACGCTCTACAGTCCGCGACCTAAAATTTAAAGTAAATTCTGAACAACTACATACAATAAACAACCATCAAACCTCCACCGATTCGAATGAGCTAGACCATGAGCCAAGACTCGAACCCGAAACCTGTGGCAGCGAGAGCCAGAATATTTTTTTTTTTTGTAAACCGCAATAATTTTTGTTGAATATCGGTGAGCCATTGGGTCATACCATGAACAGATCACTGAAGGGTGGTAGGAAGGACAACGCTTTCCGGTAGGATTTTTTAATTTCTATGCATTTGTGTGTTAGATAAAAGAAAACTGCTGTATACTCCCACTATTCAACCTGACTGTAAGACTGACTTGAGAATTCGCTCTCTTAAAAAATTTACCACTTAGGAATAAATAGCTTAACAAAATTCCGAAAAGATAATCTAAAGACGCAAGCGATTAAAAACAGGGTAAAAATCCTAATCCATCGATATATTCTATTAGATAAAAGAAGGGAACAAAATGAAAATAAATATTTTTTCAAGGCAAAAACCGAATGGATTTTATCGAAAAGGCGGTGAAGAAGTATCATTGAATAAAAAATGATTACTAAGTGATATTTCAGTAAAAACATTTAATTTTCAGTATAACTTCATTTGGAAAAACGACAGAATTTTTATTAACAGACTAATATTTTAATATTTAAAATTGTCGTTTATATTTATTGTTAAAATTAAAATTTGTAAGTCTATAATTACTATTAAAAGATAACTCTATTACGTTATAAATACCAATAAAGATTAAAAACAAAGTAACTGAAAACTGTCTTCAAAAAACACACACACACAAAAGTTCCAGTTTCAGAAAAAATTGGTAACACCTTTGAGCTAACACAGCACTAAAAAGAATGCAAATACTTCACGTCGGATTAGACTTTCCTATCCGCGGGGTGCTTTCTAAAAAGGGATAAAAACGCACGCCCGCTCAAAAAGCGAGAATGGAAGTTCGGAAGTCTCACTTAGGGAGAGCGTTGATGAGATTTAAACCGAGATATCCCTGGGGGTTTGTTTGCTCTAAAAGTAATTACACAAAAAGCATTTTTTTTTCGCTCTATTTTTTTTTAAAATTTGAATCGGGAAAGGAAAATGTTAAAAATAGCAGATTTTCATTAGGGATAATTATTTTTAGATTAGCTTATGGATAGATATTCATCAATATCTACATTAGTTTTAGAATGCATGTATAATTTTAAGCATTTTCTGATATTACTTTGCAAATTTTATTATGTAGCATTTAATTTTAAGTTATTTATTAGTTATTTATTTCATTCTTTATAGGCGTAGCAGCCCCATGATGGACCAAGGACATCTACCTACTGGCAAACTTCGAGACAGGACGTGCTTTCTTTTTTACGGGAAAGGGTTGTCAGACCTACGCCCAAAGCTCTACAGTCATATTAGTCCGGGACCTAAACTTTAAAGGGGGTTCCGAAACACTACATGCAACAAACAACTATAAAATACCAAAGAAAAACCAACAACCATAAAAACAACCTTAAAAACCCCGTAAATAACACTATACTACAAACAACAATAGGGGCTTGATGGCCGCTCAGACGCTCGGTACCACAGGTTTCGAGTTCAAGTCTCACCTGGTGTCATGGATGTTTGTAGTGGTTCAGGATCCACTTTTAAACCGTAGGTCCCGGTCTAATAGGATCGTAGAGCGTTGCGAGGGTAGTGTTACTCGCGTCTCTAGCCTATCTTCAAGCTACCCGTGTTAGCTGGGTAGTGCTAAATGAGTCATAGCGGTGCAGCCTTTGTTTATGGCATAAAGATTAACTGTCTCTGTATCGCCAACTACATTAGAACAATAACACACAATAATGACCCCGCCGGGATGACATGGGACTCGAAGGAGCTGATCATGAGACGGGTTTCAAACCCGAAATCTGTTTCACTGAATATTGGTTAGCCCAGGGGTCTCCAAAATAAGGCCCGCGGGACAAATCCGGTCCGCCAGTGTCATCCATCCGGCCTGTGACAGCGAATAGCTTATTGTTGCTGTAATAAGTTGGATAAAAAACACAGAATGATAATAACCGGTTTTATTTACGTTGCTGGGTAAAGCTTAATGACAAGCGTAATACACAGAAAATGTAACTTAGGCATAACAACTAACAAATAATTGAAGTGAATCCCACTAGCATTTTAAACTAGTGAACATCCCGCGGTTATTCTCGGTAGTTATACCTACCTATGTCCGCTTTTAACCACTAGACGTCGTCAAGTGTCACTGTCGTAACGATAAACACAATAGTAATTGTAGTAATTGAACAGCGAATTTAGCAAGCGTATGCTCGCTCAGAGCACGTACTCGGCGACTAGTCTAGAAATTATACATAATGGCAGAAAAATTGAAACGCTTTTGGCCCTTGGTACTTACTGGAGTAAACAGTATGGCCCTCAGGCTGGGAAGTTTGGAGACCCCTGGGTTAGCCCAATGTTTCATTGGGTAATGCCATGAACAGACCACCGAGGGGTGATGAGGAAAAACAATGCTTTCCGGAAGGACTTCTTGTTTAAAATCTATGCATTTGTGTGCCATATGGATGAGAAACTCCGGTAAACTCAAACCATCCACCCTGACTGTAAAACTGACTTGAGAGTTCGCTGTCTTAAAAATTTGATCAACTTAGAAATAAAATAGTTTACTAAAATTCCGAAAAGATTTTCCAAGGAACTCAAACAGTTAAAAACATTGTACAGACCCTAATCAATCGATGTGTTCTATTAGATACCAAATTAATAAAATTAATTACTTTCCACGATTTGGAAATGATCAATAAAATAAATTTCTTTGGTAGTGTTTTTAAATATGAACTTATTGAACTTACTTTTATGGTGATACTTTAATATTTAAGTAAAATACACATTGAGTGTTTTGTTTTAAATGAGAAAAATGTTTGATTTCAATCACTGTTTGAAAGATCAATCACTATCTCAAAATCACAACAGTAACGACAGGATTTTGATAGGTCCTCTAGGATTTTGATCACTATCAAAATCTCTAAACACATTTCACAGGAATAATCACAGAATAATTTTTACATTGCACTCATTTGGTTCAAATACATAAAATAAGAACATTAAAACTTAGAAGTATTTGAACAAAAATTAAAAATTTAAATCTAATCTCATCAAATTATAATCCAATCATTTATTCAACTCCTACTATTAGTTCACACTCTCCTTATATATATATCTTGTTCAAATGTGCAATCGTTCATAAAATACTTTTTATTCATCCACTCAAGTTCAAATACATTTTTTTGAACTTGTAGTGGTTGACACTGGATGTGAATACAGTTTTTTCAAATATTAATTCATTCATTAAATTTAATTCATTCATTTTAGTTTTATAGGGGAGAAAAACATTTCTCTTCTATAATATATTAGGTTGGGGAAAAACAAATCCATTATTTTTATATGAACTTCAGGACTTTATTTAACATGCTTCGGATTGTTCGATTTGGGTCAAATATGCACCGTTTTGTTGTATGATTTGTTGCCATTTTAAAGGTAACTTCATAATGCCTCTCTCATAGAAGTCCTGGTCTCTATTTGTAAAAAACTCTAGTAGTCGATTTTCACAATCCTCCCTAGATGCCAATTTTTTATCATTAAAGAAATTTTGCAATGCAAGAAAAAGATGATAATCGCTTGGTGCCAAGTCCGGACTGTATGGCGGATGCATTAAAACTTTCCAACCAAGCTCCCAAAGTTTCTGGCGAGTCACTGTAGATGTGTGTGGCCTAGCGTTGTCCTGGTGGAACACGACACCTCTCCTGTTGGCCAATTCTGGCCGTTTCTGGTCAATCGCTATCTTCAAACAGTCCAGTTATTGACAGTAGAAATCAGAATTTAGCGTTTGGCCATATGGAAGCAACTCATAATAAATAATCCCCTTCCAGTCCCACCAAATGCATAACAGAACCTTCCTGGCCGTTAGTCCTGGTTTGGCCACCGTTTGAGGTGCTTCACCGCTCTTTGACCACGATCGTTTTCGCACAGGGTTATCGTATGTGATCCATTTCTCATCTCCAGTCACCATCCGTTTAAGAAATGGGTCTATCTCATTCCGTTTGGCCAAGGCTTCGCAGATGGAAATTCGATCCATCATGTTTTATTCTGTTAATTGGTGTGGCACCCAAACATCGAGCTTCTTTTTGAATCCAGCTTTGTGTAAATGGTTTAAAACTGTTTTATGGTCGATTTTTAGCTCCTGGGCGATGTTACGACTGCTAACATGCCGGTCAACTTCGATCGTTTCTCCGATTTTATCGACATTTTCGATGACCGGCCTACCTGTGCGAGGTGCATCTTTAACATCAAAAATTCCTGAACGGAATCTACGAAACCAAAATTGCACATAATTGGCTGTTACAGTATCGGAACCATAAACACCATTCACAATTTTAGCCGCCTGGCTTGCATTTTCGCCTTTGTCAAAGAAAAACTGTAAAATGTACCGAATTTTCTCTTTGTTCACTTCCATTTTTAACACCCTGTAACTCCCAACTGAATGGACCAAACAAAAAACAGAAAAAGAATTATTTTAGTACGAAGTGCCATCTTTCTAACGAGCATAAATCTGAAATTGTTTAATTGATACTTTACGTGATATCGATCACTACAGCCATCTATCGAAAAAATAATGGATTTCTTTTTCCCCAACCTAATATTTAGCAGGATTTAAATTTAGGAATCAATACCGTCAGTGGCGAAGCGTGTAAAAAAAATGTCTTTTTCAGATTCTTTTTTCATTCTGGTTTCTAGTCTGAGACGAGGAGGGAACAAAATGGAAAATGAAACACGTGGATAAATGAGTGAGAGAGGTGGAAAGTGTGTGTGTGTGAGAGAGAGAATTTTTTCTAACTTAAAAAAATGAATGAACATTATTTATAAAGGACTTTCTGCAATAGAGTGAAAAAAAAAGTAGGAATTGACCTTAAATTTTTTTTTTATTTTACTTGTTCTGTCTTCTTTTTAATTTTGTCAGTTCATAGATAACATCGTTTATGTCAACATAAATATATCGATGAATATTTAATGAAACTAAATCAAGAAAAATGCCGGCTCCATCTAGACTAAAAAGAAAAACGCTGATTCATTGAAATAATAAATATTTAGCAGAAATAAACCGGGCTTAAATGGCAAACTGCAAAAGTGTGAACACATGTTTTCATTTCAGCAATCCGCTTTGGGGAAGGGCTCAAGGCCAGCAGTCACTGGAAGTCATAACAGACAGTGTGACTGCAACCGAATGTTTTTAAAAAAGCTCAGGCAACTGGCAACTGATGTTCCGATTACGGAGTACCAACAGGGCGAAATACCCTCTAAACCTCCTCATCTTAATTCATAAATAGGATTATAATTATAGTTGTCCGCTTTAATGTTAGTGAATAAAAATAAAAGATAAAGTTTCTAAAATTCAATTAATGTGGTACTCAAAAAAAAAATTTAAAAACACTAAAAATAAATAAAAGTAAAACACAAAATAAAAGAATTTAAAGTTAAGTTTAAAATTCGGTACAGTTAGAGACCCGTTGTCGATGCCACTAAACTATTGAAAAAATGTAAACAAAACACTGAAAGGGTTGTGTTGAATTGTTATACGGAAAGTTTCTTGAAGCAATCGTTACTAGTGACCAGAACAGGGTGTGCTCTTACGACCCAGAGATAAAGATAAGCATTTCAAGAATAACACAGAACATCCTCTCCTCTACCAAAAGGGCACCTGATAGCCAAGTGGATAGCGCTCTGTCTTTTGGCATCCCAGGCTTCAGGTTAGAATCCTGGCGATGACATGGGTAGTTCTAGTGGTTCGGAATCCACTTTAAACTGTAGGTCCCGGTCTGTTTAGCCCTCGTGTGCACAAGATGACCGTAGAGCGACAAACCAAACCAAACCTCTACTAAAGGGTGACCTGGTGGCCAAATGGATAGCGCTCTCGCTTTTGGTATCCCAGGCTTCAGGTTCGAATCCTGGCGGTGGCATGGATGTTTGTGAGGGGTTCGGAATTTATTTTAAACTGTAGGTCCCAGTCAGTTTAGCACTAGCGTACACAAGATGACGGTAGAGCGACAAAACGAAACGTCGTCTAAAGGAATCATTATGTCAAAACAAAAGTTAGGCTCATTGAGTTTTTCGACAACGAAGTATACGAACTTGAAAGGTTCTCGTGGAATTTGCTTCTTTCCAATATTCATATAGAAAGAAACAAGTTCCACCAGAATCTTTCAAGAAATATAAGTATAGAGAAATTTTTTTTAAGAAATTTAAAGGGTATAAAACTGCATTGGTATAAAATATACTATGACATAATAATAAAGTTGAATCTCGATATATATTTTTAAATTAAAATGTCTTGGCAGCATAATGGAAAAAACAAGTAATATATAAAAAAAAGTTTTTAAAGTCAATTCCTATTTTTTAAGTTGAAATTTTCTTCTTACATCTGGGGCCACCTATTGGTAGATACATGCGACTTAAATCTAAAAAAAACTAAAATTAATTAATTTAATTTAATGAATGAATTAATACACTCATGTCCATAAATTAAGGTTAATGAAGTTCAGGCAAAGAAAGAGACAGAAGCAAAACAAATTTGACTTATTTCTAAAGTCTATTTATTAAACAAAAGGTAAAGAGCAAAAAAGATGCTATATGTCTGACATAATTAATAAAAATTGCGATTTTTACTCCCTGGAGCAAATTTCAAAAAAGAACCTATTTACAAAAAACAGTATAACATGGTCAGTTTATTGGTTAATATGGAGTATGTCTCCCGGACGATGCAATACAGGCCTTACAACGCCTAGGCATGCTGAGTATCAAATTATCAATCTGATCTTGGGGAATATTACCCCACTCATCAAGCAATGCCCTCCGAAGTTCCGGTTGACAGGTGGGAGGGGGATGACGGGCTAATGCTGTGCTCCATCTGTTTCTTTTGGCAGTAGCTGCTGAATACCGGTCTTCATTCGGCGTTGTAACTCGGGGGCGACCTGTGCTGTAACATCTACTCACATTACCATCATCTTGGAATCGTTGCCAAAGCCTGGAGATGACACTCTGGGCGATTCCAAGTTCCTCGGATACGTCCAGCTGGGTACGTCCACATTCCAGTCGTCCGATAATTCTACCACGTAAAAAATCATCCAAATGCTTCCTTTGTGCCATAACTACGCGGTTATTGCACTGAAAGGCTTTTAAAGCGCTTGTGAACAATTTTACTTCTTTGCCACCATTCCTTATATACCCCTCTCTTACACTCTCGTCATTGTGACGTACTATCTGCGCCATCTGGTAGTTTCCTGTAATTTGCATATTCTTCTTCAAGATGTGTGTGATAAATCTACAGGTGAAATTTTTATTTTAGAGTTCAATTTCTGTGTGATTCCAAATTATCCTTAATTTATGGAAATGAGTGTATTTAGTAAACTGTATTAACATCAAGTGTCATCCACTACAAGTTTAAAAAAATATATTTGAGCTTGAGTGGATGAATAAAAAGTGTTTTATGAAAGATTGAAAATTTGAACAAGATATATACACTGAAGTGACAAAAGTCATGGGATACCTCTTAATATCGTGTCGGCCCTCCTTTCGCCCTTCGAAGTGCAGCAACTCGACGTGGCATGGACTCAAAAAGTCGTTGGAAGCCTTCTGCAGGAATATTGAGCCATGCTGTCTCGATAGACGTCCATAATTGTGAAAGCGTTGATGGTGCAGGATTTTGGGCACGAACAGACCTCTCGATGATGTCCCATAAATGCTCGATGGGATTCATGTCGGGCGATCTAGGTGGCCAGATCATTCGTTGGAATTGTCCAGAATGTTCTTCAAACCAATCGCGAACAGTTGTGGCCCGGTGACATGGCGCATTGTCATCCATAAAAATTCCATCGTTGTTTGGGTACATGAAGTCCATGAATGGCTGCAAGTGATCTCCAAGTAGCTGAACATAAGCATTTCCAGTCAATGTTCGGTCCAGTCGCCCCAGAGGACCAAGTCCATGCCATGAAAAAACAGCCCACACCATTACGGAGCCACCACCAGCTTGAACAGTGCTTTGCTGACAGTTTGGGTCCATGGCTTCGTGGAGTCTGCGCCACACTCGAACCCTACCATCAGCTCTTACCAACTGAAATCGTGACTCATCGGACCAGGCCACGGTTTTCCATTCATCTAGGGACCAACCGATATGCTCACGTGCCCACGAGAGTAGCTGCAAGCGATGTCGTTCTGTCAGTAAAGGCACTCGAGTCGGTCTTCTGCTGGAATAGCCCAAGAAAGCCAAATTTCTCCGCACAGTTCTAACAGACAAGTCCCTTGTACGTCCCACATTGATTTCTGCGATTATTTGAGGCAGTGTTGCTTGTCTGTTAGAATTTACGACTCTTTGCAGATGTCGCCGGTCTCGGTCGTTAAGTGCAGGCGGTCGACCACTGCACTGTCCATGGTGGGATGTTATGCCTGAAATTTCATACTCTCGGCACACTCTTGACACAGTGGATCTGGGAATGTTGAATTCCCTAACGATTTCCGAAATGGCATCACCCATGCGTCTAGCTCCAACTAACATTCCGCGTTCAAAGTCTGTTAATTCCCGTCGTGCGGTCATCATCACGTCAAAACCTCTTCACATGAATAACTTGAACAGAAATGAAAGCTCTGCGAAAGCACTGCGCATTTATACCTGTTCTACGCGATGCTACTGCCATCTGAAAATTTGCATATTGCTATCCCATGACATTTGCACTTCAGTGTATAGGGAGAGTGTAAACTAATAGTAGGAATTGAATTAAGCTATTTTTTAGCCGTTAAACCAACATAAAATAAACAGTTTTGACAGTGTTTAAGGAGAGAAAACTAAACGATATTTGTTTCAAAGATAATTATAAATACACCACTAAGTCTTCTGACATTGAAACTAATCCAGTTACAAGGTTTCCATCTTTCGCAAGCATTTACTAATGATCCTATTAAAAGTTGCTATTAAGCAACTAGATAAGGCTTACTTACTTATGGGAAACCATGAAAGGCATGAGATACTTATAAGAATTCAAAGGTTTGGCTTTAAAATTAGAGAGTGGGAATCCTTATTAATGCTCATAAGTAAGAGTCGTGTATCATCTTCTTTCAAAAACGAACGCTTGATTTCACAATCGATGTTTTTATGCCCCCAATCGATATTTTACGCTTAAAATGCTGTCAAGTTATCGATATGCGTGGGCGCTTTTGAAAAGTGCCCTTGGATTAAAGATTGGATGCCCATTGAAGTGAAAATAGTTATTTTCACCCCCAATTCAATCTCTTTTTTTATTCAAATTACTCTAACTTATTTTATCTAAACTTTTAAGATCTATTTTTTTTTTGGCCTTTGATAGAACATTTATATTTAACTACAAGCAAATACACTCGAGAGCCAAAACATTATGACCACCCCTACATTTTGCAATGAACTCGCCTGGATGACGTGGAAGGCACGTGATCAGTTGGAAGTGGTATTTAACTGGTATTAAGTGGTGGTATTAATCCACGGCAAGGCGGGTTGAAACTGTGTTGCGCGCCAAAGGTGGGCCAACTCGTTATTGACAGGTGGTCATAATGTTTTGGCTCTTGAGTGTATATTCTAAACTAAAAATGATAACTAAAGTAACTGTGGGTCTGATGGCCGAGTGACTAGCACTCTGACGCTCGGTGCCACAGGTTTCCTGCTGTCATGTATGTTTGTAGTGTTTTGGAATTCTCTTTACACTGTAGTTCCCGGTCTAATATGACTTTTGAGCATAGGGCTGACAACCCCTACTTCCTATAAAGTAAAACATCTCCTGTCTCGAAATTTGCCAGTAGGCAGACGGCCTTGACCCACAATGGGTTATGGTGATAATGAAGAAGATAACTATAAAAAAATTTACTTAGTCAGCAAAACAAGAAATAGTTTATTTCGCCTGCTTTTAAGATGTAAAACAAGAACAATTTTGCTTATGTATTATTTTAATGATATTTTATTTGTTGTGATTTTCTAATATCTATAAATAAGTAAAACGAAAATATTTTATATGTGCTATCTAACGACGAATGGGTTTAATAAGCAAAAAAAGTAAAAAACAATCCACTGAACCGTACGCAATAAACTCATTCAAGCCCTTTGAGACACGACAAAGTGAGAGAGTGAAAAATGTCTTCTCCTTTTTCTTGGCAGTAGTTGAAAGGTTAATGTAAAGAGCATCGGAAATCGACAGCAAGTTTATTGTATCGTTATCGGAAGTGTTTTCAGGGCTCTCTGGACCTTTTCTTGGTCATTAAAACTTTATTTAGTAGCAGATGTAATGTGTTCAGATAAGATTCTTTTACTTCAGAGATGAACAGATTTGCATAAATCACATAGCGGATATACAAAACAAAAACGTATATGCCATTTCTTGACATAGAAAATAAATAGTTAATATTATAATACAGAGTGTTTACCCTTATATTATAAAATTTTGTATTATAATACCCTTTTACGTCAAGAGATGAACCGATTTGCATAGGCCCGTTGACGGACGTACAAAAAGTTTATTTTGAATATATATATAAATTTATATATACATGTCCTTTCTTTCATTGAATAAGAATATAATATTATAATACATGGCGTCCAAAATGTCTCTTTACAATTTCAAAAAGTTATTATAAAGACAAACGAAAGAACACATTCAAAATTATCAACAGGAGGCGCAAATATTTAAATCTTTTTATCTCATTTAATTTAATACATTTTTATACTACTACTACTACTACTAATACACCACACCACATCACTGTTCCTAGAGCTGCCCCTTTACAGTTTGGGAGTGATGTGTGTGAGAAGTCTGATTGGACATTATGACGCTCTACGGTCATACGACACAGGGACCTACGGCTTAAAGCGGATACCGAACCACTAAAACACCCATGGTACTGACGGGATTCGAATCCGTAGTACCGAGTGCCAGAGCGGAAGCCATTCGACCGTCACGCCCTATTTATAGTCAGATTGCCTTATAAGAGTTTTCACTCATATCACCTACAAATGTGGAGCAATTGCTTCTGAAAGTTCTTCAGCGACCTGATGGCCAATGGGTTAATGGTCTGGCCATTAGTGCTTCAGTTTCGTATCCTGGCTGTGGTACGGATGTTTGTGAGTGGGTCGGAATCCATGTTAAATTGTAGGTCCCAGTCTAGTTAGTTCAAAATGTGCAAAAAATGACCGTAGAGCGATAAAAGTTCTCCCGGAAGTCAGTGTCCACCCTCATCGTCCATCAGTGATTGTTCCTGATATGCACATAGGGAACACGAGAACTGCACTGATGATCAACAAGAAATAGCTCATTTCTACAGATTTTAGGATGGAAAACAAGAACGATTTTGTTTTTATAAATTTTTTTAAATAGTATATTTGTTGTTATTTTCTAATATTCATACATATGTAAAACGCAAATATCTTACATGTGCTATCTTTTGTAGAATGAGTTTAATCAACAAAAAGACAAAAAGAGAACAATCCACAGAACCGGATGCAATAAACACATTGCAGCCCTTTTGAGACACGACAAAGTGAGAGAGTGAAAAATGTCTTCTCCTTTTTCTTCGCCGTAGTTGAAAGGTTAATGTAAAGAGTATCGGAAATCGATAGCAAGTTTATTGTATCGTTATAGGAAGTGTTTTCAGGGCGAGGACTCTCTCTGGATCTTTTCTTGATCATTAAAACTGTATTTAGCCATGCAGATTCTGTAAGCTTGTAGTAGCAGATGCAATGCGTTCAGATAAGATTCTTTAACAGATTTGCATAGGCCGCTTGGCGGGCATACAAAAAAAAACTATTTTGAATATATGTGCCATTTCTTGACATAGAAAATAAAAATATAATATTATAATACAGGGTGTCCAAAATGTCTCTTTACAATTTCAAAAAGTTGTTACAAAGAAAAAAAGAAAGAGTGAGATTGAAAATTATCAAAAGGAGACGCAAATAATTAAATCTTTTTGTCTCATGTAATTTAATACCGTTTTATACTATTACTACTACACCACACCACATCACTGTGTCTAGAGCTGAGTTGCCCCTTTACAGTTTGGGAATGATGTGGGTGAGAAGAAGACCGATTAGGCTCTGTGATGCTCTACGGTCTTATGACACCGAAACCTACAGTTTAACGTGGATTCCGAACCACTACAAATCTCCATGGCAAATCCAGAATTCAAACCGGTAACCCGTGGTGCAGAGTGCCAGAGCGGAAGCCACTCTGCCATCAGGCCCCTATTTATAATCAGACTATCTTATAAGATACGCATATGCGGGTTTTGTCCTATATCACCTACAAATGTGGAGCAATTGCTCCTGAAATTTCTCCCGCTGTCTGATTGCCAATTGGCTAGCGCTCTGGCCATCGATATCACATGCTTCAGGTTCGAATTCAGTCTGTGGCATGGATGTTTGTTAGGGGTTCGGAATCCACGTTAAGCTGTAGATCCCGGTGTAGTTAGCCTAAAATATGCAAAAAATGATCGTACCAGGAAGCTCTCCCGGAAGACAATGTCCACAATCATCGACTATCAGTGGTTGTTCCTGGTATGCATATATAGAAGAAGAGAACCACACTAATGGTCAATAAGAAATAGTTTATTTCACTAGCTTTTTGGATAGAAAACAAGAACATTTTGTTATTTTTCTAACATTCATAAATAAGTAAAACGCAAATATTTTATGTGTGTTATCTTCCGTCAAATATGTTTAATAAACAAAAAAGTAAAAACAAAACACTCCACTGAACTGAATGCAATAAGCACATTCAAGTCCTTTGAGACGCGACAAAGTGAGAGAGTGAAAAATGCCTACTCTTTTTTTTCTTCCCAGTTGTTGAAAGGTTAATGCAAATCATCATCATCTTTGGTTTTTCGGAGTTCCTTGGTCTGTTGATGACCTATTACTCCAGGATTGCAAAATAATGTTCATTGATTAGAAATAAAAAACATTGATGATTATAAGCAGTAGTGAGTAATCAAGGTATTGCCCAGTAAAGAAAAAATTAGAAGATAAAATTAGAAAACTAATGAAAGATTAAAAAACAATAACAGAAAAAAAGGTAAAAACCAATTACTGTGAAAAAATATTCAAAAAATAAAAAATAAAAATAAAATTAGGAGTATACTACGGAGTGGAGTAATCGCTGCTAGAAATGATGACTAAAGGGGACAGGTCAGGTTCGAACCCGCTGCCTTTCGGCAACAAGAGTTCCACTCTGAGCACTGAGCCAGTTCGTCTAGGTCAATTGCAAATTGTGCAGTGTCGCCCGTGGGCGTTTAGCATTTTCCGGCAATGTGAAATCGTATCTGGTTAATGCAAAGAGTATCGGAAATCGATAGCAAGTTTATTGTATCGTTATCGGAAGTGTTTTCGGGTCTCTCTGGATCTTTGGATCTTTTCTTGATCATTAAAACTTTATTTAGCTATGCTGGTTCTGTAGACTTTTAGTAGCAGATGCAATGCGTTCAGATAATGAACGCAGATCTTTTACTTCCGAGATTAACAGATAGATGGCGGGCATAGAAAAACACCATTTTGAATATATATATATATGCCATTTCTTTACATAGAATAAGAATATAATCTATGGATGTTTGAATGGCGATGGCATGGATGTTGGTTGTGGTTCGGAATCCACTTTAAACCGTAACTCCCGGTCTCATAGGAACGGGGAGTGTTGAGGGGGGTAGTGTGACTCGCGTCCGCAGAATGTCTTCGAAGCTACACGCGCCCCCTGGGTAGTGCTAAAAGAGTAACAATGATGCAGCCCTTGCTTATGGCATAAAGATTAACTGTCCCTGTATTGCCAGCTGCATTAGAAACCATAACATAATATAATATTTTAATACAGGGTGTCCAAAATGTCTCTTTACAATTTCAAAAAGTTATTATAAAGAAAAATGAAAGAACAGATTGAAAATTATGAAAAGGAGGCGCAAATATTTAAATATTTTTTGTCTCATTTAATTTAATACACTTTTATACTACTACTACTATTACACCACATCACATCACTGTACCTATAGCTGAGTTGCCACTTTACAGTTTGGGAATGATGTGGGAGAGAAGTCTGATTGGGCTCTGTGACGCGGTCATATGGAGATCGGGGCCTACGGCGAAAACTACCAAAGTAGATTCCGAACCACTACAAACATCCACGGGATAGAGACCCGAAACCTGTGGTACCGAGAGCCAGTTTAAAGTGGATTCCAAACCACTAACTACTATGCTATCTCCGGGATTCGAACATGGCGTCTGTGGTACCAAAGGCCAGAGGAGCTATCCAATTGGCCATCAGGCCAATAGAACAAGAGAACCACACTGGTTCTCAACAAGAAATAGTTTATTTCACCAGATTTTAGGATAAAAAACCGGAACGATTTTGTTTTTGTAAAATTTGTTTTGTAATTCTTTTAATAATATCTTATTTGTTGTTATTTTCTAAAATTTAGAAATAAGTAAAACGCAAATATTTTACATGTGCTATCTTCCGTCAAATATGTTTAATAAACAAAAAAGTAAAAACAAAACACTCCACTGAACCGGATGCAATAAACACATTTCAGCCCTTTTGAGACACGACAAAGTGAGAGAGTGAAAAATGTCTTCTGCTTTTTCTTCGCCGTAGTTGAAAGGTTAATGTAAAGAGCATTAATTGTATCGTTATCGGAAGTGTTTTCAGGGCGACGGCTCTCTCTGTATCTTTCGATCTTTTCTTGGTCATTAAAACTTTATTTACCAGTAGCTATGCTGATACTGACTTTCATTAGCAGATGTAATGTCTTCAGATAAAGATTCTTTTACTTCACAGATGAACAGATTTAAACTCATGTTTGTGAAATATGCAACACCATGAAGGACTTACGCGAGTGAGCTGAAATTTTCAGGAAAGGCAAATTAGCGCATGATATGCAAATGATTAGAATTTCAAATCCGTAGCGCATGCGTATGCTGAGCAGCGCCCTCTGAACGGCGGATGGGTCCGAATAAATAGACGGCTGTAGCGAGGCGTGTATGGTTATCGGTGGTTATCTGCTAGTGATAAACGTTTGCTCAATAGTTACTTATGCCTCTTCGACGACAGAGAGCGAGATTTGAACAACTTACAGAGTTTGAACGGAGGAGAATCATCGGCCTTCGTGAAACTGGATTGTCTTATCGTGCAGTAGCCGCTCGTGTGCAGCGCAACAGCAGCACAGTGATGCGTCTTTGGAAGCAGTGGACGGACGAGTGTCGGACAACTCGGAAATCCGGGAGTGGACCCCGAAATGTGACGTCAGCTCGCGATGATAGACACCTGGTCCGCATGGCGCTGACGGACCGTACAGCTTCCTCTAGACAATTGGCAGCAAAGTGGTCAATAGCTACAGGTGTTTCATTGTGTGCTTCATCAATTCGTAGACGTCTGCTGCAGCGTGGACTGCGCGCAAGGACTCCTTTATACAGGATCCCTCTCACGCTAAACCATCGCCGCCTGCGGGTACAATGGGCCGCTCAGCATAGAGACTGGCGTGCTGATTGGCCGCATGTCGTGTTTTCTGATGAATCCCGCTTTAATTTGGGGTACCATGATGGCCGCATTCGTGTCAGACGATATGCCGGTGAACGCCACCTTCCGGAGCGCATTATCGAACGCCACAGTGGACGAACACCCGGAGTTATGGTCTGGGGTGCCATAGCATACCATGGATGATCTCAATGGCTGAGAATTGTGGGCAATCTGAACAGCAACCGGTACATCAGTGAAGTTCTACAGCCCGAAGCTGTTCCCTTCCTTCAAAGCTTGCCAGGCGCCGTATTTCAACAGGACAATGCCCGCCCTCATATCGCTAGGACTGTTCAATCCTTCTTACAGCTTCTTACAGGTACAGCTTCTTCCCTGGCCTGCGTATTCCCCGGATATGTCGCCGATTGAACATGTGTGGGATTTCGTTGGTCGGCGTCTCGCTAGTGATCCTCGTCCTGTTGCTTCTGCAGACGAACTTTGGGTGCGTATTTACAAACAATATGGAATGCTCTTCCTCAGGCAGACATTCAGAATTTGTTTGACTCCACACCACGTCGTGTAGCAGCACTTATGGTGGCTACACAAAATACTGATTCCGATCTCTTGTTATTGTTATTATCCGATCTCTTGTTATTGTATTAAATTTCATTCAATTATGACAATTCCTTCATGGTGTTGCAATTTTCACAAACATGAGTATACATAGATCGCGTGGCGGACATACAAAAAATCTGTTCTGAATATCTAAATATGCCATTTCTTGATATAGAATTAAAAAAATGACCGTAGAGCAACACACCAAACCAAATCTGCATGGTAATTATATATTTGTTAAAGTAACATTTTATAGCCAGTTAAAATAAACTTGTAATCTGTTCTGCAAATTTCAGCTTATCATGTGTGATCATTCGAGAACGGATGAATAAACTAAGAACTATAACAATGTTTAATAATACAAGAGATATATGAAGCAATGGATTGGAATACTACAAGAATGGCCAAATTCAATAGCCACATGAATACAGCAATGTCGAATAGATCAAGAACTTCCTGAAGAATGAATTGTTCAAAAATCTCTAAAAAAATATACAAAAGTAAAATAAATGTGGTCGTAAATGAAGAATGAAGTATTCCAAATTTTACGAGAAACGTTATCACATACAACAGCCAAAAGAATATATCAAAGTTTGAAAATTCTAGGCATAAATGGAAAATGAAGTATTCCAAATATGTCAGTTCCGGATGGCAATGGCCCAGAGGCTAGCGCTCAGGCGATCGGTACCACAAGTTTCGTGTTCGAATCCGGGTGGTGCCATGGATGTTTGTAGTGGTTCGGAATCCACTTTAAAACGTAGTTCCCTGTCTAATAGGATCGTAGAGCGTTGTGGGGGAAGTGTTATTGGTGTCTGTAGCATATCTTCAAAGCTACATGTACCCCTGGGTAGTGCTAAATGACTAACAGGGGAGCAGCCCTTACTTATGGCATAAAGGTTAACTGTATCTACATTCATGTCTATAAATTAAGGATAATGAAGTTCAGGCAAAGAAAGAGACAGAAGCAAAACGAATTTGACTTATTTGTAAAGTCTATTTATTAAACAAAAGGTAAAGAGCAAAAAAGATGCTATATGTTTGACATAATTAATAAAAATTGCGATTTTTACTCCCTGGAGCAAATTTCAAAAAAGAACCTATTTACAAAAAACAGTATAACATGGTTAGTATGATGTTTAATATGGAGTATGTCTCCCGGACGATGCAATACAGGCCTTACAACGCCTAGGCATGCTGAGTATCAAATTATCAATCTGATCTTGGGAAATATTACACCACTCATCAAGCAATGTATCAAGTATCAAATTATCAATCTGATCTTGGGGAATACACTTACACCACTCATCAAGCAATGCCCTCCGAAGTTCCGGTTGACAGGTGGGAGGGGGTTGACGGGCTCGAATTCGTCGGCCAAGCATATCCCACACATGCTCTATTGGATTCAAGTCCGGTGAGTATGCTGGCCAATCCATAGGGTGGATATCCTCCAATTGAAGGCATTCGTCTACATCGTTTGCACGGTGAGGAAGGGCGTTGTCATCCATAAGCAGAAATTCAGCACCCATGGCGCCCCAAAACAAACGTACATTTTGTTCCTGAATGACATCCCGATAGATATGGCCTTTCATCGTTACACTCTGAAGATGCAGGTCAGTTCTGGTACCAAGAATAATTCCTCCCCAAACGAGCTATCCTGCACCACCGTAACGGTGTCGTTCAATGGTGTTCTCTTGGTGGTAACGGGTACCTGGCTCTCTCTCCATATGAAAGTCCGGCGAGAATCAGACTGCAAACTAAACCTGGACTCGTCGGAAAACATCACAAAAGACCACTGTTGCATGCTCTCTACTCCAGGTTAATCGCAGGCGACAGTGAGTTGCGGTAAGTGGAACACAACTGACAGGCCTACGAGCATATAGACCAATGTGCCCTAAGCGTCTGTACACGGTCTGCCTTGAAACTGTCGTACCGGTAGATGAAGAGATCTGACGAGACAGGTCTGATGCTGTGCTCCGTCTGTTTCTTTTGGCAGTAACTGCTAAATACCGGTCCTCATTCGGCGTTGTAACTCGGGGGCGACCTGTGCTGTAACATCTACTCACATTACCATCATCTTGGAATCGTTGCCAAAGCCTGGAGATGACACTGGGCGATTCGATGTTCCTCGGATACTTCCAGCTGGGTACGTCCACATTCCAGTCGTCCGATAATTCTACCACGTAAAAAATAATCCAAATGCTTCCTTTGTGCCATAACTATGCGGTTATTGCACTGAAAGGCTTTTAAAGCGCTTGTGAACCATTTTACTTCTTTGCCACTATTCCTTATATACCCCTCTCTTACACTCTCGTCATTGTGACGTACTATACGCGTCATCTGGTGGTTTCCTGTAATTTGCATATTCTTCTTCAAGATGTGTGTGATAATTCTACAGGTGTAATTTTTATTTTAGAGTTGAATTTCTGTGTAATTCTGAATTATCCTTAATTTATGGACATGAGTGTATATTGTCAGTTGAATTCGAACAACACATATCTATCTATCTATACATAATATATATATATATATATATATATATATATATATATATATATATATATATATATACATATATATATATATTATTGCACACACACACATATAGATATATAAAGTTTTCTCCCACATTGGACAAAAGTACCACTAAATAACACCAATCAAGATATTTACCAATAACATCTCTGTAGACTCTATGCAAAAATTGCATTAAATTCTAAGCCTGAAGTCGATCGAACAGCTATATCCGAAAATAGCTTTCTTTCCAAAACTGGTAATGAAATGCCATAAATGATATTTAATTGTGAAGTCTCTTGTAAAACGTTCGATATTCATTTTAGAAGCTTTCAATTTCTAAATTAAATTTTCAGGTAGGAAAATTCTTACGACGGAGAACGACTACTTCATTTTTTAATTAACTCAATTTGGCTTCTAATGGACAGAGCACATGACGTCACGTCCATGCAGATAAGTGGGAGACGCCAATGGTGGTTGCTATGGATACACTGGGAGAACAATTCATTTTGTTTAATATTGTTTTTAGATTCTTTTACGATGCTAATGCGATTCAATTTCAATCCAATTTCTCCATAGGTTTCAAATTTTTTCCAGTGAAATCCGCCGATAAGTTGAAAAAAATCTCTATGGCATGTACCTGTGAATGCATGGGTGACATCGTGAAAATCTTTTATGAGTAACTTCCCCTCATTTGCGTGTATATAAGACAAAACCCAGAAATTTCCAACCAGATTTGTTCAATCATTAATGCTAAGCATTTTTTACCACAATCACCTTCAACTCTACTTTTTAAAGAAGTGAAAGAAAATCAAAATTGGTTTCATCTCTCTTATAAAGTGCATATGAATTCTATATAGATTTATTGTACATATATTGCTGGTGACAATTATTATTTTTTTTTTTGGTTTATTGTTTTATTTATTATGTTAATACTAAGTAATTTTTTTATTATACAAAAAAGGAATTTAAGAAATTTGTAACATTTTATTTTAGTTTTAGCAATTTTTTTATATATTATCCTCATCATCATCCTCAATAGCACTACAGTCCAGAGTGAGCCAAGGCTTTCCTTTCGAGAGATTCCCATGCATTCCTCTGTGTCCTCCAATTCTTAACCCCTAGTACAGCAAACTCCTTCTCAACTACGTCTATCCATCGCAGCCTCTTCCTCTTTGTCCCTGTGGCTTTGCCAAAACGAGCCTTTTTACATTCATTTAAACAGATTTCTTAACCCAAAAAGGGCCTTATTGGCTGCCACAATTCTGCTTTTTATTTATTCAGTTGTTCCACCTTAGTTGTAAAACTTTAAGTGTATATTGAGAAAAAACATTCGAAGTTCCAACGGCTAATAATTATTTTATTCGGAGTTTTATGTTCCAACAGCCAATGTAATAATTAGCCCCTAATTACATACATTGGGCGAGTGGTCGAGTGGCTAGAGCTCTGGCGCTCGGTACCACAGGTTTCGAGTTCGAGTCCCGGTGGGGCCATGTATGGGGCACCACTGTGACTCGATAGTAGTTCGGAGTTCACTTTAAACTGTAGGTGCCAGTCAAACATGAAGGTAGGACTGACGACATCTCATGTTTCGAAATCTGCCAGTTGGCAGATGGCCTTGGCTCACCATGGGGCTGTTGCACCAATGATGATGAATTGCATACATTGAAAGGTTAAAATTGAACGACTAGAGCTGAAACTGAGCTTTAAATTTAAAAGGAAAATAAAATATCTACATTGTTTCATACATACAGTGCAATTCAATCTGCAACATCGAATATTTTTCTTATCTCAGAGTACTAAATGAATATTTGATTTATTTCATAAAAATTAATATTCCCATGCATTTTTTTGAAAATATTATAAAAATTTAAATATGAATTTAATTATTAAATTGAATACTAGCTGTTAATATTTGCTTTTTAATTCCTTTCTTTAAAAGAGAATTTTTTTAAAAGGGAATTGGACCACATATGTGTTAAATGTAAGAAAAACCAAGGACAAAGCAGTCATTATCAGTACATAAATCAGTTCGACAACGTCTAAGAATATGATTATCAATGGTGCAACAGCCCCATTGCGGGCCAAGGCCGTCTGCCAAATTTAGAGACAAGAGATGTTTTCTCCTTACGGGGTAGTGCTGTCAGCACTACTCCCAACGCTCGGCAGTCATATTAGACCAGGACGTACGGTTTCAAATGGATTCCGAACCACTACAAACATCCATGGCACCGCCGGAACTCGAACCCGAAACCTGTGGCACCGAGCGCCGAGCGAGTCACTCGGCCATCAGGCCCTTTATGTACCAATGTAATTCTACTCATTCCAACTTTTGAAGTTAATGTTTGTCTCATTATTTTCGCATATGCATTTCAGATCTTGAAATTTTTTTTTTTGTTTTCCAAGGATATGGTTTTATAATACAATTTACGTGTAACGAATATCATTTCACATTTAAGAATATCAAGAATATTAGTTCACATTTAAGAATATCAAGTTTATCTGTTCACTTTTAAAAATATCTAGAATATCAGTTCACATTTATGTACTGTAATAGCATTTTTGTGTCCAGTCTACAATAACTCAGGTCATTTTAAATGGTACTAGTTGTTCATTATACCACGGAAGAAATTCGTACTTTTTATCTTAGGAAAGCTAAAATCTAGCTTCAATTGATAGTTCTTTGTCGATCATTAGGGAGCAAGAAATTATAAAAAAAGGCTTTACTTTGGAGCCAGATAAAAAAAAAAGTCGGTTAAATAAAAGTTTCTTCTTTCCATAAAAAAAAAAAAAAAAAAAAATGAAATTTAAGTTATAAAGAATACAAAAAATAGAAATCTGATACAAAAAAAGCAACAATAACAAATGCTAAAAATTGTAAACATAAAAAAAAGCATCTATTTTTCCCAGAGGATTAATAAACATTTCAGTGATAGTTAAGAGTATTTAGTAGAGTATTTTATAGGATTTCATGATTGTAGGGACTTTTCAATTAATGTAAAATCTATTTACAATGAATGCAAAAAAGAAAATAATTTCATTATTTGTTAAGAAAAAAATACAGGGAGATAATTAAAGTCCCACTTTCAAAATGCTGTAAAAAAAAAAAAAAAAAAAAAAAAAAACTACTCGTCACGATGAGTTCAGATTTGAACGAAAGATATTTGAAGAAGGGGGAAACGGTATGACATCGAAAAACAGTTCCCCCGATGTTTCCCATCCAATTTGGTATCACCTTATCACGGTGGATGGGCTTTCTACTGACAGTGTCACAACTGTTGAATGACTTGGAAGTTATTTTTTTCCTTCAGAAACCGAAACAATCAAGCATATTGAACACTACAGTTGGATTAATGTGCAACTCATGCCGAATAAGTTGTCATTTCGATTCAAAATATCCCTGGCAACCAAATTCACTTTCTTTGTGATGCTTACAGCGCCATCTAGTAATACCCTTTGCAACTTTCTTTTTGATGTCGTACCGTTTACCACTTCTTCAAGTATCTTCAGTTCAAATTTGCACTCATTGTGAACAGTGGTTATTTTTTATAGCATTTTGAAAGTGGAATTATAATCACCCTGTACTTAAAAAAAGCAAGCATGTTAATTTTTAAATTCTTAAAAATGAACAATTTTAATGATTGATTATATCAAACTTTTACGGACACCATTTTTAATGTATGTATAACCATAAAGTACGTACAGTCATATGAAATACTTTCTACAGAATACATACAGAAAATATTTCCATGAGCTATGTGACATTTAAATTTCGTTCCGTTTTAATGGAAACCAAGCTCATTAATTTAACATTATGAGTTTTGAGCAGAATGCGAGCGAAAGATCCCAGCGGTAATTACACATGTAGATCACTTCATAAAATAATAATTAGCGGCAATTACATTTTGGCAATTGCACGGAAAGTTAGCGCAAATTAACTAGAAATTAGCGAAGAAGTTTCTTTCGACTTGAGCAATATACGAAATGGATTTTTTTTCCTGTACGTTTATTAAGATAAAACAAAAGTTATCATGTTTTATGGATGTCAAAAGTCTTATATTTATTATTGCAATATAATTATTAATTTCAGTTTTATTTAAAAATGTTAAATTTCGGAATATAAGCTATAGTGTTAACAGTTCACATGATAATAAATATATTTCTTAATGTTTTAAAGTTATGAATTTCAAGTACAGGGTGATTATAATTAAACTGCCACTTTCAAAATGCTGTAAAAAAAGAATAAGTCCAAATTTGAACTGAAGATACTTGAAGAAGGGAGAAACAATACGCCATCAAAAAAAGTTCCAAGATGATAATAGATGGCGCTGAAAGCGGAGTAAAGAAATGAATTCGGCTTCAAGTGATATTTTGAATCGAAATGACAACGTATTTGGCATGAGTTGCCCATTAAACCAACTGTAGTGCTCAATGTGCTTGATTGTTTCGGTTTTTTGAAGGAAAAAATGACTTCCAAGTCATTCAACAATTGTGATACTGTTAGTGGAAAGCCCATCCACTACGGTAAGGTCAATTGGATGGGAAAATCGGTGGAACTTTTTTTGATGCCATACCGTTCAAATGTGAACTCACTGTGACAAAGAGTTCTCTTTTTACAGCATTTTGAAAGTGGGACTTTAATTATAATCACCCTATATAATAATGAGTTAAAATGTTATGTATTCCAAACAATAAAATTATATAATTTTTTTGTATATGTAGAAAATTATAGCTATAATCTTAGATGCCTTTCTGTAAATTAAATTGAGTACAAATATGGTGAATGTAGATGAAATAATATTAATATTATATTTTGATTGCTTCCATTCATTATTAATTTTTGTTTATGTTAAATCATAACAATTTAAACAGAAAATAGTATATAAAAATATATGTGGCTTGGTTTGCCGCTCGACGATCATCTTGTGCACACGAGGGATAGTTACACCGGGACCTCGATTTAAAGTGTATTTCGAACCATTCACAAATATCCACGTCACAGCCAAGATTCGAACCAGGAGCCTGTGGTACCAACGGCCAGAGCACCAGCCAATTGGCCATCAGGCCGCTATAAAAAACAGGAACATAGAAATAGTTTAGAACCAAAAAAAAAAATGCTTTATATCTGATGTGTTTCCTAAATTACTAGATAAATTTTTATTGACAGAAAATATGTTATATAAATAAATCAGTTGCATTTTTTTCTGTTCAACATTGGTGAGCAATCGACGGGAAAAATGGGGGGATTTCTTTCTGAGAGAATTTTTAAGGGTAACTGTCCCACATTTGCATGCTCTATGAGAAAAAAATTTGGAAAATTTCCATCAAACAGCCTGACTATCAATGCAAAACGTTGCCCGCATAACTTATATCGAGTCTTCTCGTTTTTTAAAAGCAGTGACTGCAACGGATGCCTTGTGGAATCTAACCTGCAGTTTCTTGAACCTATACTGGCTTCCAATTAAGACTAGATCGACCGATTAAAAACAACAAACATGACTCAAAGTCACGTGAAAACCACGTGAGAAACAAACTCACGTGACCTTTTTGCAGGTTCAAGAGGGGTCTGAACAGGGTCCCTTTAATTATACCCCCCCTTAAAAAAAGCACTAATCAAATGCCTTTTACACACTGTGATATTCCCATAAACATAAGTTATTGCAAATAATAATTGAATAAATACATGTCTTCACAAAGCTATCACTGATAAATGCAATAACGCCATAAATAACTCCTCATAAAAATTTTATGAGCCATTCGTGTAGAATCGTCGCTTCGACGGAAGCAAGCTTTGCTTTCTCTTTTTATTTCTGACATTTAATAAGCTATAAATATTTCATTTCACTATCTTTGAAAAAGAAAATGTGTTTTTGGGGCTATTATTGTTAAAAAAAATGTGTCTCCCAGAATTGACTGAAAAATTTTAATATTCGCATTTTCGGAAAAGGTCAAACTATGAAGTAATTTTCGTAGTAGTTCAGAAATATAATTTATTGTTTATTATTTATTTATTGTTTTATTATATTTTATATTTTATATATTTATTATATTTTATTGTTTCATATAAAATATAAATTTATTAACATAGAAAATGAACAAATTTATCCTATTCTAATTTCTAATTTTGAGAGACAATTTATAAATAATAATCATATTAATCTACAATTACATCCGACGTGATGGCCGAATGGCTAGCGCTGTGGCTCTCCGTAACACAGGTATCGGGTTCGAATCCCGGCGGTGCCCATGGATGTTTGTAGTGGTTCGTAATCCACTTTAAGCCGTAGGTCCCGGTCTCCTATGACTGTTAGAGCGTCACGGAGCCAAAGTCAGACTTCTACCTACGGGTGCTCCATCACAACAGAAGCTGCTTCCTTCCCCTTCAATCATGAGTACGTATGATCTCGTGGCCTTGTCCAGCCAAGTAGGATAAGAAACAACAACAACACAATTACACATATATATATATACATACAGGGTGATTATATTATCCCACTTTTAAATGCTGTAAAAATAGAACCACTTGCCATTATGAGTTCAAATTTGAATTGATACGGCATCAAAACAAATTCCACCGATTTATCTCATTCAATTTGGTATGACCTTGCCGTGGTGGATG